>JAQFYZ010000680.1:0-35716 GCA_034695085.1 Cylindroiulus punctatus | reverse complement strand
ATGAGGATTTGTTTTGAGGATTTACATGTCGGTTGGGGGATAATGGGAATATTGTACTTTGCTTATATAAGTGTACTCTATTGAACGTCTGGTGATAATTTGGGTATGAAAGTTTGCGCTAACGCGTATTTGTATGTTGGTTGATTAAAATTAGCACCTGAGGATGGTATTAGCTTACCGAAACGTCGTGCGATACAAAAAAAGGAATTGGCTGTGTCAAGTGATTTCATTTCAGTACATGTACATGTATGCATACCTGTTTAAAAATTAATTTCATAAAGTTTTATATGCTTTTATATATTTCCATAAATTTTTCTATTTCCAAAACTGGTTGAAGTTCATGAGAAATGCAAGCTGGAACCATGTAAACAGAACTAATGAAGTCTGAGGGCCGAAGCTTTCCTACGTCTTTGGATACTTGGAACAGGAGATTTTGACCATTGTCCCAAGCACAACCAAGATCTTTGGGACAGTTTGGGTACCATTTTCCTGGAGTATATTGCTGCACAAAACTCGACCTCTTTGATGATGCAACTTGGAACAACATGTTGGTGTGTCAACAAATGGGCGATGCTGCTTATCTATCAATGTCAATGCTGATTTCGTGAATACAGTTGTTGGAAGGAACGAGGGCATGACGTAATTTCCTATGGGGAGGGATTTGAAGCCATAGTGGTTTTTTTGGTTGCCTCCCATCTCATCCTTTATTTCCCAGGGCCCAAGGCCACTCAGAACGGCAAGGAAATCACACGCGCATGCGTGGGCTGACTGCCATGGTAGTAAATCCCCCAAGGCTATCAAGTCGACCTCAATTTGCCTGACAATCAAATGGCATTCGTTGTAAAACAAGCGAACTTGAGGATTTATTCGTGAAAGAAGAGAAGAGGACTGAGAAACGAGTGAGTACACGCATTTTCAACACCCATTTTGAATACTAACTTTTGGGGTTGCCCATTTTTTGTAAAACCTGATATCCTCGTGACGTCATAAATGAATCAGCACTGACGCCTTCAAATGGCGTCACAGTAGATGACGGTGGTACAAGGTGTTTACAAGGACAACTTTAAAAGTCACTGTATCGTCCATGTTTGTGATTTTTCGGACACACTGTAGAAGTCGAAGGTCTTCTTATAATCATGTTGCAAGGGGTATCATGGTGACTACCAACCTGTAATAAGTGTCCATTTTAAAATCAAACTAAACACTAGGGTAATTTTTAAATACCAGCAGACGATTGATAATCAATTGCTAATAATCAGTTTCACCACATGGTGACTACTAAATTGTGTAAACGAAATTTCCTGAACAGCCCATATTTTCCATTAATTTTTGATGTTGAGAAGACATGATTAAATGATTAAATAACTTCGTGGTTATAGTGTTCGTTTTTTAAAAAAAAACCATTAGAACCAAAATATTTCATTTTATTTGTCTTTATTTCATTTATTTTCACTTTTTATGAAAATATTTCTTTACCTTTGTAGAGAAAGGGCCAATGTCCATTTGAGTGACTTTTTGGGAAATGACAATTGACGTTAGTAATTAATATCAGTTATAGGCACGATTGACATTGCCTTTTTTTACCACCAACTGTATTGGCCTTTTTAAACAAGCGCTATAACTCTGAATACGAATGAAACCTGTAGGCTTTAGTTTTGAATTATAATATTCGGTATTGGGAAAAACATTGGCCCTTGTTCTACCGAGGTACAGATTTAGTTTCTGCTGTTTTTATCCCTTCCACTAAATGTTTTAGCAAAATTTGTCATGAAGTGTATTTAATCATTAACATGCTTTTAACTTGAAAAATGAGAATAGAAAACCTGGGAAATTCAGTGAATTTTGTTAATGGAAATTTGTAGTCACCATGTGCTACCGTCATTAAATTAAAAATGACCACTGGAAATGCCATTTTTCAATTGTACAGAATTTATATAGTTTCTTCTTTATCTTATGTTTATCAGTTCGTGTTAATGGTGTTATGAAGCTTGTTAGTGACGTATGAATGAATCGTTTTCTGATATTTATTATTTACTGGTAATGATATCGTGAATTTCTTCACTTTGGCGATAACGTAAATTTGGTCATGGGGTGTTATCATGAAAATTTTCTCCAGAAAGAAAATATTTTTGGTTATCAATAACTGGCGTTGTCTGCAGCATTTGCAGATTGTTGAATGAAGAAAGTGTCACCCGTGAAAAATAAATTCCCCACAATGCCAAGTCTGTCATTTCCATTTGTTTTAATGTACATGTAATTAAGATTCAGGATTTGTAATAACAACTGATAATTGCGCTTGAAGTCAAATATCTCATCTGGAAACCCATCTGTTTAATGCTTGGTCATCTTAAGCAAAAGTTCACTCTTAATGTACATGTATACTTTTTAATCTCCCTATTCCACTCTCCATTTCGACATTATGACGCAAATGGCTAATTGACCAATAAATAATGACGTAATTAGACAAATGATCTTGTACTCATTGATGCTCAAGGTCAAATATAAGAAGTACTTGTACAGTAAATACTGTAATTATTTACTACACGCTGCTAGTTGCATGGGCATTTTTAGAATTGATATCTTATATCAGAGGTGGAAAAGTTGAATATGGACCATTTACGACCATTAATGGTCAAACACTATAAAATTTTAACGCTATCATCGCCATAGAATGCAACTCTACCGTAGATAGTCATGCATAGCTGCTTATCTTGCCAAATGTGTCACATGACACCTAATATCACCCAGGCATCTAATATCAAATATGATATCATGTATGACTCAAGCTATTCAGACAAATTAACCTCACTTAAACAATTATTTGATATGAAAGCGAATCAAAGTTTATCCTTATCAATATATTGCTTATAAGTTTAATTGTAAAACATTGACTGCATGTGCTTTATTATATCAACAAAATTGAATTAACCAACATAATTCATTTATGATTATGATACCTTTCCTTTTTTGCATTATTTTCTTTAGTTTCCTTTTTCTTTATCACCTTATTTTATCTTCATCATAATTTATCTTTGCATCCTGTATCTTTAAAATTTGATTAAATTAATATCATTGATTTTCAAAGTTATTCTAGGAATGCCATGTATGGCCATATTGAACCATTTGTTGTTAATTTCTGGTCAAACAACATAGAATATGTCATGTATGCCTAGATGTGGACCATGTTTATTCTTTAAATCCATCTTTGATAGATAGGAAATACTTTCGTTGGTGAATTTCAAAATCTTTTAGCGACTTCCAAGTATGCTTTCCAACTTCCCTTTCACTATAGGCTATTTTAGTGCAAAAGTTCATCGAACCTTCAATCTGTAGACACATGCACTATTTGCGGGTGTTTCATAAAGCTCAGTAGACGTTGCCCATATGGAATTTTGGTAGGCTTTGACTAGTCAACTCTTCCCTGCAATTATTATTATTTTTATTGCTCTAATTGTTGTTGAACTTGACGATCAATGTTAACGATCTTCAATGAAGTTTACCTTTTTGATCATACAATAATAATTATATAAGTGGCGAGTCCGATTAGTCCATCAAGTCATTCAAGTGTTGTTCTGATTTATCTTTGAATGGTCGATGATTAGCCCCCTTATCAACTCCCTTGCAAGTACAATCCAGTTCCAAAATAAAGCTTTTTCTCTGCAATAGAGCTTACATGCACGAAATGATACCTTTTGCTATTGCTCTAGTAGATAAAGGAAAGGCATGACGTAAGAGGGGTGCAAAACTGAGCTTTAGCCTGGCCCGGAAATAAAAAGCATGGACATAGTGTCGCAGCCTTCATTTCGCAGGAATCTGCTGGTCGGATTTGTGGTTGTGGCTGTGTTCTCCTATCACCGCAAGATCTTTTACAAAGTGACCAGAAGTAAGTAGCAAATTCATGTTTTTGGCTTATGTAGAGCATGTTTGCATGTTTGAAGTCCTTGTTTGTTGATGTATGTAGTCACATGTAAGCTTATGTTGCATGCATTTCAAGTATGGCTTTGCTAGAAACATTTCGTCCAAGATTCCATATTCACCTGCAATTTATTTTAAGCTCTTGGAGTGAAGTAAATATGACAACTGAAGTTTTTGGAAAAATAATTATTTTCAATTAAAAGGGAACGTTTAGATATTATGTCATCATCTTAGGGGTGGCCAAATTAAGATGGTATCTTGAGTCAAATTCTGTATTTGGCATACTTGACTTTTTGAAAACATGCTGTTATTCCTTCGAAAACATTTCGTTATCCATCATTTCTGCAAATGTCTTTCTCAAATCAAAATTGTGTTCTTCAATAATAATATCAGCAAGCATGCTTGGGGGTGAAAATGATAACCCATGCAAGTTGACATGGGGAAGCTGACAGTCACGAAAATGAGATGACATTATATTTGAAATTCTCCATATGGGTTAATTACATGTAAATGAATATAGCAAAATTTAGAATGTGTCAAAAAAGAAAAGTTAATTTTCTTGTTTTCTCTGGTTTGTTAATTACATGTTTTGCTAAAATAACCCCAACATATTGGAGTTTTATGACATTTTCTGTAAAGGGAATTTGGTAGTTTTCTGTTGAACTTTTTTTAAAACAGGTGTACATGTATGTTCAAGAATGTTTATAAAAATCGAAACATTATTTACATGCATGACCTTCTATACTCGAAGTTATTGCAATCCATAATGCACTGTCATTATCCTTGTTATCAGTCAAGGATGTTTCCGAGTATATGGCTGTTTTCCAATCGGATTGGTATTGTGGCCAATGCCGAATGCATTGTAGAACCTTGAAATATGTTGACCTGCATGACAGGAAACAATTATGTAATTTGGGCAATGGTATGCATTTGCCAATTTGATAGATGATGAATTTTTTGCTAGTGTATCTTCCTGTTCTCATCAATTTAAGGCAATGGGGCCAGCAGGAAAATGGTTTTTCCAGTATAATGCTCGATTTTGTAATAACCATTGACAATTTCAAAATAAATTTAATAAATGACATGTGGCTGCTTATGTCACCCCCAGAAAAAAATTAACATCAAAAAGTACCATTAAAGTGAAATTATTTTATATTAATGACAAAATAATTGCATTTTAATTATATTTTTGATGTAAATTTCTTGGTGGTCCCCTATATGTGCATGGAGTCCCTACTGTGCATTATTACATATTGTAAGTAACTATTTCGTTGCTTTCAAGGGCCATTTTCTTAATCACCTCCATTGTTTCTTTATCAGTGTTTTGCAGCAAGCCAAAATGGCCGCCATATTTGACAAAGTTGAAAAAAGGATTGAAACCCATGTTCAGCTTTGACCACACAAGCACAGACCTCGACAAGCTTGGTATACTGTCTCCTGAAGATGTATGGACCAAGGACAATCCTCGCTGTTTAGCATCCGATCAAAATGTAAGTACCATTGTGCTCAAAGATTAAGTGTTTGAAATGGTGTCATGATGACAGTTTAATCAAAAACTGTTCATTGTCTAACTTTCATTATTTAACAACAATAAGCAAATGAGCAAAGTCTAGGCATGTTCAGTCACAGTAAAAAATTCGTATTCGAAAAAAAATTGTTGAAAATGTCTTTGCTCATTAAAAATCAGCTGGTGCCCTTTTAAATAGCATTTTTATTGTGATCATAGGCAATCGACTCACTAAACGTATGGGGAGCAGACCATTCTGGAAATGTCCTCATGCTACGGGTGACCCGACGCCATGACCGCAGAGCGGAAGTTTGGATTTACCTCCGGTTGGAGTCCGGGGAGGAATTTCAGTCCCCGATCCAGCCAGATCTACATGTTTATAACACTGATGGAAAAGGCTTTTCTACCAGAGGCCTTTACTACGAGGTGCTGGAGCCACTGAAGAGGATAAGGATAGGATTCAATGGTCAGCTAAGGTAAAGATAATTTTTTTTAAATTAAAATTTGGGCTATATAATGGAAATACTTGACTAGTCAAAATTATTTTTTTTAAATGTCATTGAATATGCCAAGCCATTTCTTGGAATCGATTTGGGCATGTTTATCAAGTGTTTATTTGGCAAACATGTTATCAAGCTAGAATTAAGGTCATGTCAGGATCATATATTACTTATACATGTATGTGAAGAATGATATGTTCCTCCGCCAAAACATCTTCTTGAATTTTACAGAAAAGGGGTGAAATCAACATGGAGTTCAGAGGAGGGTGAAACCGTCCCAGTCCAATTCAATTTTATGTGCGTTCTTTTCATTTCTTACTCTTGTGATCTTATGGATTTAGATTTGAAAGTAAAATGTTGAAGGCATATGTGCTTTAAATATGGTTTTTGCATTGCATATGGTCATGTCACCTAAATATCCACCTAAATATCATGGCATCACCTTAGGCGAAAGGGAGATTTGCCAAATAAGGATGTCATCATTGATTTTTAAAAAACATTGAGTTTAAAGATATTGTCATCCAATTTGCAAATGTTTTTTTTGAAAATTTGCTTTTGTAGGACCAAAATTGAACATTTATGCGCACAGTTTGATAAATAAGCTCTCAATTCGTCATTTTTATTTTATTATTCATTTCTTCTTACTTGGTAGTTTTGTGCAAAATAGAATTTGACTTTATCAATTGAAACTGACACTTTTGTTTAAAAGATCATTCATTGAGCTCACAAAACTACTCATTTTTTATGTAACGGCAAATGATCTAATACGTGTATTTAAGTTGTAATTTATCGGAACAAAGCACTATAATTTAAATGTTGAATGTTGCAACTGTTTTATCAGATGGCATCCCGTGTTCAGCTATTCACAATATCCCTTCGATTTCAATCCAACGCTGATGGCGCAATCTTTATCAAAGCAAAAACTGACAGAAGAATTTTTGGAAGGTTGGTCAATGTAAGCAATGCTCATTACCTTTTTTTAATGTAAATTCGAGGATTAACATCCTTATTGTTGAACATTTTGCCCCAAGCTCAGTTATAAAATGCCTGACAATTTTGTGTGCGATGTTAGTTCTCCTACAGAATGGTTCGAACAGTGGGGGCAGCTGTATGGCCCGGTCACCATAGGACAGCAGGAGCACACACTGATGCTGACAGGAACAAGAACGAGAGAACATGGTTAGGATTCTGATTTTTTTTTGTTTATGTTTGACCAGGCTACTCGCTCAGAATGTGTTCTGCTACATGTATTTATTTTCCTGTTTTCAGGGGTTTGTGACTGGAGCACCGTCGAGAGAAGTGTCGTCATTAAAGGACTGGATTCAGTAAGTTGAAAAGATAAAATCATGGAAATTAATTTTTTTAAACTTTATTTGTTGCAATTGGGGGTCACATTATGTCACATTTTTTTTAAATGAATCGCTTGTAATAAAATTAACGCCAAAAATCTTTGATATTTTTTTAATGATTTGTGACTAGCACTCAACTGGGCCGTCATATTATTTAGCTTAAGTTGATCGATATTTTTAAAATGCACTCTATGTCACCTTTACAGGTTGCAACTGGGAATGCATTACATCACATCATTGTTTTTAAATAACCTACTTTGTATAAAAATTAATGCCAAAAATAGTTGGTATTTTTGGCAATTTGTTAAATCAAAGGGTTGCATTAAGCGTCACATTACGTCATATGATTTTATTAAATAATCCGCTTTGTACTAAATTTATGCTAGAAATATTTGATATTTATTAAATTTTTTGGCTTTATAGATTGCAACTGGGGTGACATTGTTTGGCCAATCTGACAAGGACGGTTCATTCAAGTACGATTTTACCAGCTGCTTCATTTGTGAAAACACTTCTTAGGAACTGATTTGAAATTAACGTGTTTGATTGGTTTCCAAAATTTTAGCATATTTCATGGACAGGTAGCACCTCCTTCCAACATGGCGTTGTTTTTTGTGAGCGAATGCACCCTGGACAACCCTTTGCATCTCTTCTCGGGCACTGATCAAGAAATAAACATCGATCTCGTAGCTTGTGAGCATTTGTATTAATTACTCCGATACCCTTTTAGCATGCATTGCATCAGTTTTTGTGTCGTTTAGCAAATCGAAAGTACAACATCAAGCTGAACACGACAGGACCTGGATTTCAGTTTTACGCTGGTGATAACTGGGAGGTTCGCGGTCATTGCCGGTTGACGAAGTTGAACATAAATGGCAAGGAAGGGTTTGCTTACATCGAAACGTACGAAAAACATGTCAATGGATGCCCTGTGCCTCGACAGAGATCAGCGACACAATTAATGGAACCTGGTAAGATTTTAGATAAAATTAGTTTTGCACGCTTATGGTAATTTGAGGAAAACAAAGCCTTCGAAAACAAGTAATTAAATTTTACTTTGGATCATGCTAATGTTGCGGATTTGGGGGTAATCCTTGACATTTGTTTGCATTTTCATGTAAATTGATGTTTTTGTGAATTTTCGTGCTGATATCATCATCCAGTTGGGGCCAATTCTCGTTAATGGCATTGTTGCAAATTGTGAAATTGTGAAAAATAATATGTGATATCATTTCTGTGGTTTATGAATTTAACTTGATAACCTGCATTTTATGAATTTTAATTACAAGGATTTTATGAATGTTGGTCAGATTTTCTGCTATTATTGGCAATCTTAGTTCAAATGAAACACATTTCCAAAAGTTTATTTCACCAACCTTTTTGGCATTGCTTACGGGTTTCGAACTTTGATACATTTTGAAAACATTAGTGTAATACAAATCCAAGACAAACGGGCAAACATTCCAATAACAGTGAGTATATATATTAATCTAACTTTTGGTAATTGATTTCATTTCAAGCAAAAGTGCCAATAAATGTAGAAATTTTCATCTAAATTCACAAATTGATAAGTATCAATTGAATTGAATTGAATATCAAAATACATTAAATCCAAAAAATGTGCGTGAAAATTAAACCAATTTTCTGGAACAAGATGTTTGATCCAATTCCAAGGATTTATTTTATACGATTCTTGTTCATGGCATGCATTGTTGCAAATTTCATGATAATCCTTGATGATTGTGTAAATTTCCATACTATTTGCTGAGTTTCTATGCTAATTCTAGTTAATCTGAATATATTGCGAATTATTTTAGGGATGGTTGCTTTTTTGCTGTCTGTCAAGATTTAATTGACATTTCCTGGAAACAATATTCCAATTAATCTACATCCAGATTGTTACTGCATTGACATTTTACCGACCTTAAATTAACTTGATTTGAGAAAACCTGAAGTCAAGTTAAATGGGTAGATATATGTATGATAAAACAGGTTGACATGCATGACTTCCTTAGATAAATGTAATTAGTCTCCATGTAAACTCTTTACATTGTGGTTTTAGTTTATTGCATAAGATATGCACAGATGAGAAATTATTTACAATCAACCAAATTGATACTTTTTGTTTTCTCAGAATATTCTGCAACAGAAAAGCTGGTTGTTCCATTCACGGAAGACGTTTGTCAGAGTGGCAAAATTGTTGGTGGAAAAGGCGCATCTTTGGCGCTGATGACATCACTGACATCCAAGGAGAATGAAGTAAGTTGAAAACGTAACATTTTTTTCATTGTATTTTTCCACATTTTTCATGATATCTTTATTTAGTTCGATGTCCCACCTGGTGTTTGTCTTACCAGAACGAGTTTTGAACATCATTTGACCGAAAATCCCATCATTAAACAAGCAATCGAAAGCCTTCAGGATGTGGCCTGGTAATCTTTTCATTATTTTGTATAGAACATTTTTTAATTTTTAGAAGTTTTGAGAAAATATCGTACATGATAGCTTGAATTGAACCATAGTTACCTCGATCGGTATTCAAACTTTTCTGAAAAAATTAATAAAAATGAATGTATAATTGGATAAAATCCAGTTTTAACTAACTGTAATTGTTTACATGAAACGATCATGTTCTTAAACAGGACCAGAAAGGAAGGCACTTTGACGGAAGAATGTACGAGGTATTTATTTCAGAACATGTTCTGCTTAATTTGAAAACTGGTGGACATTCTTGTTAATTTCTGCATTTTCAGAGTGAGCGACTTGATCTGCAATTCCTCAGTGTCTGAGAATTTGCGAGATGAACTGAAGATGAATCTTCACCAGGTATTTCATGGTGCCTTTGATGGTGTTAAATTTGCTGTGCGCTCATCAGCAATTGGTAATTTCATCATATTTTGGAGTGAATTTATCGCTTATTGTGCTCTCAGACAAGGTTTTGATTGCAGATGTTCGAATGTAAATGTGTAGATATGTAAATGGATACACCATTTCAAAAGAAATGTCGCATCTGATATTAGCTGTTTTTGAATGTTTCAGGAGAGGATAGTGAGGAAATGTCAGCAGCTGGACAGAATGAAACATTTTTGGGTGTAAAAGGGCTGGAGAAGGTAAAATATTTTTGGAATTTTAAACAGATGGACTATATCCTGACTATATCAAATACGCTTTTAAGTTTATTAATGTACGCTGTAATTTGAATATTGGATTCTAATACTATTGTACCATTTTTGCAAAATGAGTAATACTTTTTTGTCTAATTCTAAACAACCGTGAATTTTACTACTTATATTTAAATGGTATGCACATTATTATACTCAAAACTAACCCTGTTATCCAATAGATTTTCATTATTTATGTTGAGGCACACTAGCCGCACACAGAAACAAATTTCAAAAAAGTTATTCCCATTTCTGCCATTTTTTGTGGAAAATTTTCCGAAAACAGCATTCTAAAAACAAATCGTATTTTCAAAAATTTCCAGACTTGCGAGTCTGTTTTGAAATGTTGGGCATCCCAATTCTCATTCCGCTCAGTTGAATACAAAAGGTGAGATTTTTGTTTAATGAATATTTTACAAATACATAAAATATAGCCTTGCATTGACTTCATCGAATTGTGCAAAATTTGACCAACGGTATTTTTAAAGGTATTTGATCTTAAATTTTCAATTATTTATAAAAGTCGTGCTTGAAATTTCTCCCATCTCTTTCCCATTATCATAAAAAGTACTTTGTTGGTTCAAGAGTTGACACCTTCTTGAGACTGAGCGACATTTTACCAACTGTATTTTATGAAGGCGTTTGATCTTCAATTTTTAATTATTAGGGAAATTCATGCTTTAGTTGTCAAATTCATCCTAAAAATCAGGATATTCAATTTAGTGGATTCAAGAGCACACAAACGTGTTCTCTTATTTATTTTATTTTATTTAATCTGGTACTTGTCCATTAACGGAACAACCTGTTATGTTAGGTTAGGTTTGGTTAGGTTTTTTGAGCGTTTATATCTACCCTAACCTTACCTAACATAACCTAACCTTAAACCTAACCTAACCTAACCTAACCTAACCTACCCTAACATAATATGTAGTTCCGTTAATGGACAAGTACCTTTAATCTAAATGAGTGGCGTCCCCGAAACGTTCACCGGCGAAATTTTTCACTTTTAAAATTATTATAAACTTGACCAATTTAAATGACAGACAGAACGGCCAGCTTATGAATGGTGGGATGGGGGTTGTCGTTCAAGAAATGGTACCTGCTGATGTGGCAGGGGTGTTGTTTTCGAAGGACCCGACCAACGGGAGCGTTGCACACATGGCCATAACTGCAAATTACGGCTTAGGAGAAGTAAGTCAATTGTGCATGGCCTTGTTAAGATTGCATGAAAAGTTTGTTAAATAATGTTTTTTTAAATTTTTATTAAAGAGTGTCGTTTCTGCAACAGCGGATCCCGATACGATCATGCTGCACCGCACGTGGGACGACCATCTCAGCGTTGCCGAGAAAACTGTTGGGAAAAAGGAAACCAAGATGATAATGTCTGGTAAGTTCCATATTTATGCAGACGATGTTTTATTACTAGAATTTAAAAGGAATTTCTGCCTTACAATTTATGAAGAAAATCTGGTGCCGCATAATGCCAATTCAAGTTATGGACAGTTAACAAGTTATTGTAGCATAACCGAAAAGTTAGTCATGCTATTACAATTTATTTTATTAATATGTCTTGGTATAGATGACGGGGGAACTCTGGAAACAAAAAACGAAGATTCTGAGGCTGCCAAATTTACTGTCTCTGATGATCTGGCTCTGAGACTTGGCCGAATCGCAGTGGAGCTCGAGCGGGCCTTCGGTACTGCTCGGGACATTGAGTGGGCTGTGCAGAAGGAGAAAATTTTTCTTTTACAAGTAAGTAAAAATAAAATGGGCTGCACTTCGGACTATGCCCTGCTGCCCAACTCCAGTAGTCATTTAGAAAGGGGGCTTTTCCTAATGGGGCCTAAGCTGGCTGTGATTGCTGGTGGTTAAGGGGCAGCTATATCAAAAATTGCATTTTAGGTTAGTTAACATATTCCGTTGTATATCCAGTGTTGCTTTTCCTTTTCTGACTAAAATATCAAATGTGTTTTAATTAAGGCTCGCCCAGTGACCTCTGATTCTGTGCTGACGGAATTCGATGTGCTGCACGAGTTCGACACCACATTCCGAACACAAAATGAACATTTATCCACCGGAAATGTTGCGTAAGTACAATCTGCCACATACTCATCAGCAGTATAGTATAAAAATGAAGTGGATGAATTACTTTCAGAAATGTTTCTATAAATGGAGATCGGAAATCAAAGCTTAAATTCATTTTTGAAAAATATCGTTTATAACCGAAAAAGTAACATAAAGGTGTACATTTTTGGACATATTCCTTTAATGGCTAGGGCCATTTAGGGCCTGATTGCACATTTAAGAAATATTTGGTCTTAAAGAGTGATATCTTAGGTTTTTTGTCTTTTCAGCGAGGTTTTACCAGGAGCACTGAGTCCTCTAACCATAACTTCTAACCTTTACTCCCATGGCATCTTCTTTCAAGTAAGATATTCGGGTAGTACTAAGGTCATAGCAACCTCGTGATTTTAATATGCGATTTTGATCGATAGTTGGCATAGTAGAAAAATATTATAATCAGCCGTATATTGCCCTCGATGTATAGGATCTTTACACAAAAAAGTTATTCAAATGCATGCTGTGAGTCTGGAATCACATGCATGTAAATACAACTTGAAAGAATTTAAAAATGCTAGCACCATGGTAGAAATTGTACATGATTCTCGTGAAGGATGTTACATGTACTTTGTCAGTTAAATTAAACGTTTGTTTTACAGAGATCTTTCATTGGAAAGATCACCGCATTTCGCTACGACCCTACGGTACTCGATGGCAATGGAATGTACACCAGCCACGGTTTCTTCGACATGATCCAAGTGAGTGTAGTTGACTAGGCTGATGAAGTGAATGATTTCAATAAAATTATAAGCCTTGCTTTATGATCTATGCAGCAACAAGCTGGCAACGTAGCTGACAAGGAAAGGAGTACCATGGCCAAAGCAATGGACGTTGGCTTGTACGGCAGGGTTTTGGATGACACCGAGTTTATGAAAATGGCCAAGGAACGCTTTGAAGTCCCTTCAGCTGATTTGAAGAAGTTTATGCTGAAGTTGATGATTCCAGTAAGTGTTTTCATCTCACCAAACAATATTCCAATGCAATAGTTGTTTTTTCCCAATGCAACACATTTTTTAATTTCTCTTGCTAACCCAACTCGTTTGAACTTTAACACTGTTTATATCGATGTTCAAGGGCTTGGTGAAAGGTAGTAAACTGGTAGCTGCTGCAGAGGCAAAATATGGTAATTATCCAATCCCGACAGCAGGTACGACCATGCCGCAGGAAGCCTACGACAAAATTTGTGCTGCACTAATGGAAGTTGGTGATGTAAGTTATTTACGCAAAGTTATACAATTCCTTGTTATCATTTCAAAAAAAAATGTTTCACATACAGTGTTTGTTTCCTTGATTGTTAATGTCAAAAAACCATTCATATTTCGTTCAATTGGCAGAAAGTATTGAAAATGCACATAAGCTTAAAATCCACTGCAGTGCAGTTGGAATTTTGTTCAAGTTGCCCACATTTTTTTCAACATGATTTTCATAAAATGTTCGACAAATTTCACAATGGGGCGTGCACCTCGGGAAATTTGATATAGTATGTTTGCACATGTTTTACAACAGATTTTGATCAAGCATCTTCAAGTGACATTTGCCTCCATGATTTGGAACACCTTAGCTCTGGTCTTGTTATCAGGTGGATCGAGTGGTAAGTGAAATGAAGCAGCAAATATATATAATGCAGTGTTTGCGTTTATCACTTCTTGACCATTTTGCAGATTTTGATATTCACATTGCAATGTAAGCCGATGCCAAATTGAAGCATAATTTTTGAGAAATGCTTCAATAAATTTTGTTGTTGTCACTGCTAATTACGTTTTATGAGAGATATTATATTTAATCACAATACATTTACTATGTTAATTTCTTTTCAGAATTTACCCCTGACCATTATGCGGATTTCGCGGCTCTTATCGGAGGTTCCATCGGAGCTGAAAGTGGGAACGTTCCAATGAGTCTGCAGGTAAATAATTTTTGTACACACAAATACTCGCAAATTCCTGCAAAAATTGTGCAAATTTCTTGTTATAGGAAGTCGCTGCTTCGATTGCGGAAGAATTCGAAGATAAAGAATTTAGCAAGATGCCACTCCAGGTGGGTAACTGTGCGAAAAACTAACTATTTGAAAGCTTAAAGCCTGTTGGCTTACAGAATCTTTTTTAGGAAGCCCTTGACCTCCTGTTGACGACCACTTCATCGAGTTCATCAACGAAATTCCAAAATTTTCTTGCACGACACGGACATCGTGGCATGAAGGAGGTGAAGCCACTCTCTCAGAAAATAACCATGCTGGATTGAAAAACTTTTATTTGCGAAATTAAAATCCAAATTTTATTTTATTTGTTTTAGTTCGATGTTAGTAGCATATCATGGGGCATGGATCCTTTGAGCGTCATTAAAATGTTGCAGGTTGGTATTTTGCAGATATCTAGAATTCCATTCAATATTTGGATGTCGAAAATTTCATGCATTTGATTATCTAGAGCTGCATGCATTTTACAGATGCTTTTTAGTATCTAGAATTTCGTGTAATTTATGGATGTCGAGTTTCATGCATTTTACATTGTTCATGTTGCATGTGTCAAGAACATAATGCGTTTACGTACATGTATACATTTACACATTTTACCAACATCTAGAATTTCATTAAATTTTACAAACATACATGTACATGTATTACCGGTACATATCATATACATGTACCTTACTTTTCAGATATTTTAATGCAGTTTACCGACATATGTAATTTCATGCATTTTACAGATATCTTGCTTATGTTTACTTTTGTTCATATGTTTGTTAACCAATATTTGACTTAGGGTATCACCAAACATCCGGTCTCCATCGTAAAGCCTGAAAGCACATCGCCGTCAGAAGCCATAAAGACAATCAAGACTCCTTTGTCAACAATGAAAAAGTAAAATTTTAAAGAACGTCCTTATCTGCTGATGACCGTCAAAATTTAAGTTCTGGTGTGTTGATAGGAAAACCTTTCTATATTTTGTAGGAAACTGCTAGCATGGTTGCTAGCAAGAAGCAGGAATGCTGTGTGTTATCGAGAAAGAGCAAAGGTAAACATATTTTTTGTGGATAAAATTTGCACTGTTTTTCTTTTGAAGCTAATTTTCTTTCTCGTAGTCCATGTTAATCAAATTTACCAACTGCCTTCGGATATCCTTCCGACACTTGGCTAAGCTGATGGTGGAACATGGTTACATTCCTGATGCCCAGCTTATGTTTTTCATGACCTTGGGGGAAATAGGCGAATTGATAAAAACTCGCTCTGCTCGCATAATAATGAGGTAACCTAACGACATTTTGACCACCCTCCTACACTGTGATAGAATTAACAATTATTTCCATATTCCCAATATGATAATTACTGCACTTTTTCTCCACTGTAGATCAAGACGACGATTACGTCTGTATCCATACATGGACGCCTTAATGTATCCAGAATTTGTGGTTGGGATTCCTGTAGCAGTAAGTTATACCAGTTTAGCTTCTTTCATCATTGTCTGGAATTGCCTTGATTAGTTGTTATGGTATTTATCTTCTGGTCATCATTTTGCAGATAAACGAAGACAACGAAGAACCAATTCCTGAGGGAACAACGCAGGTTACAGGTCGGTATAATTTCAAGTTTTGTTCATGTAATTTATTGCTGAAAATCTGAGAAAATTGTGGAAATATCTGAAACAAAAAGGCCTTTTATTTTTCTTATTTTTTATTTATATTTGTAAAGGAGATTTAACTTTAACGTAGTCTTCTTTGAAAATTTTTGAAAAGTAGTGTCTCTTGCAAAATGTTGAGTCTTAGAACAAAAGCAATACTTTTTGGTCAACACAAAGATGTTATGATGGGAAAATGTTGACAAATGCTATACAGTATTCCTTCAAACTGGTGGCTCTGTTTCAATTGCAATAATTGGGAATAAATATGAGTGTATTTCTCTTGCGTTTTTTTTATTTTTCTTGAGAATTGTTGTTTTCTTAGCAAAATGGCGTCACTTTAAAACTATCATAGCAAAGAAATTGTGTCGAATATCAGAAAGCGTGCATAAGAACCCATATTTTAGAGGGCCAATATTAAAAATATGTATTACTTCAACAGTTTATTCCGCATATTTTACGTTTGCCCACAAAATGTTTCAAAATATGATAGTAATATAGTTATATAAGTAGCTATTTGCGTTGTATTTCTACTTTGACATGTATTGTTTTGTGTTGGTAGGACTTCCGGTTTGTCATGGCCGCATTACAGGGGTGGCCCGGGTGATTAAAAGTTTCGACGAAGTGGACACCATAGAGGTATACGTTTTCACCGTTGATAAAACAACTGTTTGGTACAATTTTTATTTCTAGCTTTTATTTATTTATTTTTGGTACATTAGCCCAACGAAATTCTCATCACGCATGCAACTGACATTGGTTGGAGTCCTTACTTTCCCAGGCTCAGTGGTGTTGTCACTGAAATTGGAGGTCTGGTCTCTCATGGTAAGGCAGCAACGACTACAACGCATTTTTGAAAAATAAACAAAAAACATGAAAAACTGGTTAATTGCTGTACAAAATAATTACATACCGCACTTGGTTGTTTTTAAATTTGCAGGTGCTGTTGTCGCGAGAGAATATGGTCTACCCTGCGTGATTAGCGCCGTGAATGCAACAAAGGTGTTTAAGACTGGTAAGTGCTATCTCGGAATTCTCGTTGTGCTGTGAACCATTTCAATTTTGTTGTCGTTTACTGTAAATCGACATCATTGTATCCTTCAGGGGACAGGGTGCTGCTGGATGCCACAACTGGCACGATAAGCAAACTAGCCGATCATGAAACTGGCAACTCCAGCGAGTAGTCTACCGGCCGCAAAAAAAAAAAGATTTATAAATTCATCCGGATTGCTGCAAATATTTTTTCACTGCAGATGATATCACTGAAGGATTTTTTCCAACTGATTTCATGAGAAGGAGCTGAGAGCTAAGTTGCCAATTTTATACATGTTTAAAAATGCTGGCGTACATGAGGACTAAGCCACCACGTTGCCACCAAACGATTTTATCCTTTCCCAAAAAATGTTTCCTATCATTTTCTTTCAAATTCCGAATAAAATAAGCTGGAGAATTTTAACTCCTACCGTGTTGGACTGAATTGTATAACAACTGATTTTTAAAATTTGTTCGAAGAGCGAATCATGTCAGTTATATTTTTTAAAGCACATTTTCTGCAAAAAATGAAGATGGCGGCTTTCGTAAATTCAAAAAGCCCGCCCATGGCAGTGCTGCAGCCCGGCTAGGGATAATCCAGCACGTGATCTGCAGCTGGCGGAAAATTGAATTCCGCTTTGTTATCATGTTGTCTCCTTCCTTACCTTGGATTCTTGCGGTTACTGCTTTTGCCCTCACTTGGAATGTCATTAATTCGGGTGAGTAAAGTCAGTAGGTCAACGTTTCAGTCAACCATTTCAGGATTATACCCCTACCTGTTTTCGTGACTGACAGCTGCACGTGCTGGTGTTGTCAAGTTCAACTTTGACCGTGGGATTGCCTGTCGTTTGCGGAATTTTTGACATTTTTGGGGGTTTGTTTCGAGCTAAGGTGCTTGGTTCGTTTCCAGAATCGTGCCTCAACTGACACCGCCTGGAAGCACTGTAGGATCTATAACGAAGTGTTTGTATTTACTAAGCATTGATCCATGACCTTACATTGTGCACAGTGTACTTTAGCCTGTTTAATCTTATAACCTTGCATTATTTAAACATAACCCTGTCTATCCTATGCTAACATAACCTACCTAATTTAGAACTATACTCAATTTTGTACAAGGACCTAGCACTTCATGGGCCGAACAGCAATTTTCAACGTGGAAATATCACTATGCAGATTAACTTGTACCACAGCAGATCAAATGTAATGCTATGCCACTAAGTCACTATTTGCTCAGCACGTGCAGTCAGTCGACCACATTTTATTTCCTTGAGTGTAGGCTGACACTGCTCCAGTTGTGGTCTACCACCGTCTACAGTGCACTTGAAGTCATGCTCTTGCTTCAAGGAAGCTGCCTGGCCTATGCCTCACCGTGTGCTGAACTCAGAGCACGTGTAGTACCTCAATTACCGATTTATGCTGATCTAATTGTGTTTAAACTGGTTTTGGAATCTTTCTTGTACCTCAAGTACGGGACAAGTAGCAGCAGTACGGTACACAAGTAGTATGGTAGTGGTGCTTGTACTCAAACCTACTACTGAAATAAACAAATGTGGTGCAGGCGTAATCTTCTATAGTCTACTTGAGTCTGTGATTGCTGCTGAAATGGGCAATTTTCCACAAATGTGTTTTGTAAGGCAACTTGAGTTAGTGTCTATGATGACCAATAATTGATATGATTCCATGAAGATCTGCTCCACAGCTTCCACTATAATAAGCAAGTCAAAGTTGTCTGAGAGTATAGACTCTTGACTCGTTCTTATTACATGTAACCCAAATGTTGTTCTGGTTTCAAATCAGTACTTCGAAATCAGGACAATCTCAGACGCAATTACACTTGTTTAGCAATCGACTGCGTCACCGAAACTAGCAGTTTCTTTGCAGATCCCTTCCACAACGGCTTCGTGAATGGATTGCGGTTTACGACAGAGCCACCCAGCCGCCTGGAGTTTTCCAACAGCACCGGAGGCAGGGTGGAATGTCGCGCTGAAGGCACCCCTCCTCCAACCGTCACCTGGACTCTGCTGGACGGGTCGCCCGTAGCCAACATTTCTGGACTAAGGCACTCGACTCCTGATGGTACCCTGGTCTTCTCTCAGTTTCGCTCCGAGCAGTTCCGACCAGACGTTCACACTGTCGGGTACCGATGCCTGATCACTAACCCGACCGGATCCCTTGTCAGCCGTGACACTCAGGTCAAAGCAGGTTGGTTGACATTGGTACTTTTAAAATTTTGTTGATCTGTCCCTGATCCGTAATTATTATGATGATATGTTAAATTGAAGTGTTGTTCACATAAGCAACACCTTATTTCTTTCAAGTGCTGACTGTGGATTATGAGGTTCACGTGTACGACGCCTTCTCCATTCGTGGCAATACAGCTGTCTTCAAATGCCACATTCCGATTTTTCTCGAAGCATACGTTTCAGTTGCAGCGTGGATACGTGATGATACGCTCAAAATTGTGGCTAATTCGGAAACGGGTATGACACTTGACATGCAAGTGGGTGGCTGGCTCATTTTTGTAGGGCCTACTTTTTATAATGGCGTAATTTACTAAAGATGGCAAGTTTTGGGTGTCGCCGAGCGGAGACTTGTTTGTCAAGGACGTCACTTCTGTCGACAAAGGGAGCAGCTACCGGTGCCAGACATACCATCGCTTGACTGAGGCTAGCAAGACAAGCTCGAGAGCTGGTCAACTCATTGTCACTGGTAGGTCATGCACTTACTTGTAATATTGGGGCACAAAAAATAAATGAAACATCATACCGGGCCAATTCGTCCAACGGTTTCTATTGAAATTTGAAACCAACCATGTTCTTTTTCAGATCCTCGAGGAAACGTACCACCTAAGATCATAGAAAGTGGATCGCTTCTTCAAGTTATCAAAGACAGCACAGCCTTCCTTTCTTGCGTGGCTCAGGGATTTCCAGCTCCAACTACAGTGTGAGTTAGATGCAGTTATATTTTTGTGCGTGACTTTTTGGAGATACATGTAATACATTTTAATATTCTTACTGGAAAATATGTGCAAAAGTACCAACTAAAATAAAGACAACTACATGTATAGTCAAACCAAGAAGTGATGGAACTGGGTCATATGTGCTGACCAATAGGGTTCAATCACGTGTTGGCCATTTATTTAGCCTTGTTGCGTACCATCACGTGCCACGTGCCAACTTTCGCCGACTGAAGACAAATGGAAGCGCTAATCGACAAGACACATCTCTCTGATTGGCTGCCCTTCAGTTCCATCACTTCTTGGTTCTACTATAGTGATCATCCTGTCTTTGTCGTTGTACATTTAGCTGGAAGCGCCGCACCAATTCGGGCGAAGCTAACATCATTTCTAATGGTCGTGTTAAAATAACATCACACGGTCTTCTAATTGGTGGCAGCCAGGAATCCGACGCAGGTGCTTACATCTGCCAGGTCAATTCCAGTACTTGGACTACAACTAAGGAATTTTCTGTTATCGTTAGAGGTAAGACCAGGTTGCCACTTGTAACAAGAGAATGATGGTGATCTTGTGGTTAGATTTAAAAATACGCTTTAACTGATGCAGTTCCACTTCACGTCCATGTCGAACCATCGAAAAAAACGCTCGACGTTAGCGAGCCCCTAACTCTGAATTGCCAAGTCAAAGGACACCCGGTCTCTTCAATGACCTGGATGAAAGATGGGCAGCACGTCTCAAGTGAACATGTAGAATATATCGAAGATAAGCAGATTTCAACACTGAAAATTCCTTCAATCCGAACCGAAGATAAAGGGATGTATCAGTGCTTTGCGCAGAATGAACGAAATGTGGTTCATGGGACTGCTCAGGTTATTCTCGGAGGTAACTTTCAGGACATTATGCCATGCCTGAAAATCCAACATAATATCGTATAAAAAGTTGATTAATTCATAAAAGATGATTAATACACCTCTCCTCTTTTAGATTTCTTGCCGGAATTTAAGAAAACGTTCGAAGGAATTACGAAAGATCCCGGAGAATCTTTCACGCTGCATTGCATGGCCATCGGGAATCCGATGCCGACCATAACCTGGACTTTGGACACAGTTTCGCAGCAACCTACGGGGCACGTATCGATCAAGGATGAAGCTGACGCCAGAGAAGGCATCCTCAGTACCCTCCACGTGAGACGAGCAAGGAAGGAAGATGGGGGGTTGTACTCGTGCGAAGCGAGCAATCGGCTCGGGAAAACGAAGCATTCCGCACGTGTGAACGTTCATGGTATGTGAGGGTAAGTGCCGATTCTAACGCCTTACCCTTTTCAATATTGTTAGTTGATGCATCAGATGTACTTAGATAGCCCTGATGATCTGTAAAGCCTTTCGTGTTGTTTATTAGTGCTCATTTGTCACAGGTACCCTCGAATCGCGGAATATACCTACGATTACAGCTGTTGCTGGAGTGGACATGCGGATTTCGTGTCCTGTGTATGGATATCCTATCGACAAAATCGAATGGAAGAAAGGTGAACATGTTTGTAATTGTTTGACTGTTAATATGTGAAGGCCTTATAAATTCGTTTATGGAATTATCAATAGCAAAACAACTTGTATATATATTGAAGAAGCTACATGTAATTCTTTGGTTTTACAATCTATCTGTGGCTGAATGCCAGGCCTTGCAAAATTTGTATGCACAATTATCAACCGTGGGATTTTACACTGAATTTGTCGAGTTCATCATTTGCTAAAAATGAAATATTTTCAGGTGAATATTCTCTCCCGATCACTGTTCGTCAGAAGGTTTTCCACAACGGCACGCTGCTTATTACCAAGGTCCAGAGAAATGTGGACAATGGTGATTATCTTTGTGCTGCAAGCAACAGCAAAGGCGAAATGGTGCAAGCAAAGGTGCAGATGGCTGTTTTAGGTAAGTTATGAACATTTTTATTAGCTTACAGTATATTATTACATTTATAACGCCTTTTCTTTTTTTCACAATTTGAGCATACCCATGTCTATTTAAAATATGTTAGTTTAAAACTTGTCATTTTCTACGCTGTCATGAAAGCTTTCTGAAGTAGGAAGGGGGTTTGGGTTCATGAAAATTGGACGATCATGAACTCAAGGCTGGTAAGGGCCAGGAAATTTGGACATCCTATTTTAATTTTCTTGTGCAATAGTTTGGAAGTTCCCGATTATGGCGTAGACCGACTGAAACGACCACTAAAAGGTATTTTCGATAGAAGACTTCCTGACATGTGCCCGCTGCATCAAGTTTCCTGAACATAGTCCTTGCAATGCGGTGGACGCCTATGGAAGAGGGGCAATAGTGGATAATTAGAATGGGATAGATTGTGGACTTTGAAGACAGATGTCTTGTATGGACAACCTCAAAGCTGGCTTTAGCTTTAATCCATTTCTTATTAATATTTAATATTAGAAGGGGCTAAACTACTACGTCAAAGGTTGCCAAGTTAGGAGGGGTTCCAATCCATTATTTGTCATCTAAATGATCTAATTTTGCAAAATATTTCGCGTTCAGCAAATTTCTTTTGCAAATAAATTTTTGTGACCAATCCATCATTTATGCACAAATTCTGATAAACCGCATTCTCAATTCGAAATTTTCTTGGCCATGTAATGATTGTCATTAATAATTGGGAGGAGGAGGAAGCTGAAAATCTTGACAAATGCTGAGGAGGGGTGGTCTGGAGGATGTCTGAAAATCATTGAAAAAATATGATGACAGAATATTTGAACGTCCCCAAAAGCAAGATTTTCTCATAAAATTGTTGGGCTCAGTGGAATGTAGTATAGAAAAAGTGCTTTGAGTTTATGTATTATAAGTTGAAAAGTAATTAATTTCTAGTAAGTGAGGCAATGGCCATAAATTATTTTATTCTTGAAGAAATCTCTGATTTTTACTTTTACTTATACTGAAACTACTGTATGATAGGCGTTGGAAGCCATGACATGGTCCAATGCATACATTAAACTTTTCCCACATTTCTGAAGACACAATTCTTAAGATATACTTAGTGGTGATTTTTCAACGAATATCGCAGGACAGATCAGATGGTGTATTACACTATGTTTACACTATTTCAGTACCTCCCAAAATCCTTCCCTTTGGCTTCCAAGATGAGTTGTTACGTGAGGGGATGCGTGCGAGGCTGCAGTGCGTGGTCAGCGAGGGCGATTCGCCAGTCACTGTTGCATGGTTGAAGGATGGCCAAGCAGTGGGAGAAGACATGGGCGTTATTGTTAAGGCCATGGATGAGTTCTCCAGTATCCTGGCAATAAAAGTGATCACGCCTCGGCACAATGGCCTTTACACTTGCATGGCGCAAAACGCCGCAGGAACAGCCTCACACTCAGCCCGGCTCTCAGTTAATGGTAATTGATTGCTTTTACTTTTCAGCCCTTCCCAAGATTATCCCTTTCGCATTCCAAGACGACCAAAACTTCAAAGGCATGCGGGCGCACATCGCATGTGCCGTAAGCCACGGTGACCTTCCCATCCAATTCCAGTGGCTCAAAGACGCCAAGCCAATCTTGCCTAATCTGGGTGTTAAAACTACCGACTATGATCGGCACTCGAGTGCCCTTAGCATTGACAGTGCCACTGCCATGCACTCTGGCAACTACACGTGTGTCGCCAAGAACCCTGCTGGAGAAGCCAGCTTCACGGCTCAGCTTCTTGTCCAGGGTAATCACACGTTTTAAGCTTTTTCCACTGTTTTTCCACAGTTGGTCCCAAAATTCAACCGTTTTCCTTCCAAGACGCTAAATTTTCTGTCGGAGGCAACATTGCCATCGTTTGCATGGTGACCGAGGGAGATCCTCCCATTGAATTTGGCTGGAAAAAGGATGGGATACCTATTGATTCCTTGTCGGGCATAAAACATGTATCTGTGAAGGATTTCTCTAGCATGCTAACCATAATCAACGCCACTCCCTCTCACAGAGGCAACTATAGCTGCTCTGCTGGCAATGCTGCGGCAATTGACGAGTTCACGGCAGAATTGAAAATTAATGGTAATTTGCGGCTAAAGTCGTTGTTTAATTGCCATGCCCGTAATACTTTATTCTTTCAGTGGCCCCTAAGATTGTCCCCTTTTCGTTTGGTGGAGACCATTTTTTTGCTGGGGTGTTGGCTCGAGTGTCGTGCGTTGTCTACCAAGGAGACCTTCCACTAACCATAGAATGGTTAAAGGATGGCCAGCAAATCGTGTCTGACTCTGGAAGCATGATTCGTTCAATGGACGACTTTACATCTGTGCTTACCATCGACAACATTCAGAGCGAACACTCCGGCAATTACACGTGCGTTGCCAGGAATGCAGCCGCAGCAGCCAGCCACACGGCCCAGCTGGTTGTCACGGGTAAATATTACCAGTTTCGCTTGTGTTCGTTCTAGTTCCGCCCAAGATCGTGCCCTTCTCCTTCCAAGAAGAGCAGCTCTCTGAGGGCATGGTCGTGCGAGTGTCTTGCGTTATCAGCCGCGGCGATTTGCCTCTCGACATAACGTGGCTGAAAGACGGTGGCGCCATTCCTGCCGATCTCGGAATCTCTATTCGAAATTTTGACGAGTACTCGAGTGGGCTGTCCCTCGACTATTTGACCTCCCGGCATAGCGGAAATTACACTTGCTTGGCCAGAAATGCTGCTGCTACTGCTTCCTTCACGGCACCACTTTTAGTGAATGGTAATTCCAATATGCCCTTCTTAGGCCATAAATTATTCCCCCCAAGATAATGAATGTATCAGCTAAATGGATTCTGATCGATTCTGAAAATTTAACTTCACAGATATCATTCGTATGATTTTAGAATGGCTTTTGGTCTAAGAATTCAGGAATCCAGCACATATTTTAAAAGTTTTTAACATTATTGGCTGAATTAGCGGTCATTTTTTGTCGTTTAGACTTATCGGATTTCTTTTCAATAATCAAAAATTCCCCAAAAAAAAAATACTCATGCTATCATAAATCAGTTGGATTAGTGTAATTGGTGAAAATAATTTCTGCCTCATTTGTTTAATGCTGTCATCAAAATTACTGTCATTGTATAGAGCTGGATAATTAAGGCATTTTTCGCTTATCAAGTTGTCATGAAGTTTTGGTGTCAGTTTATTGTCATAACAAGAATGGGCCATTTACTGAACATTAACGTTGATCTTCAATTTTACTACAATTTTCAATTTGACTGGAGTTGATATATTGATTCAACTTTCAAATGAAGATCCGATGAGTAAATTTTTGAAAAATTGACTTGGTATGATAGAGGAAATTTTACCTTATATCGTTTTATTTTAAAATGGCCTCAAAATGTATTTTGATGCACATTAAATGTCCCATTCTTAACATAGGAGAATGCACTGATCTCCTTCTGAATTAGCATGTTGAACTCATTATTAGACTCAAGTTTATATCTTTTATTATTGTTACTGCGCTAGCTTAATTTCACTTATACAGATGCATGTTGTTTCAGTCCCGCCTCGTTGGATCCACATTCCCAAGCAAGTCGTTTCGGTTGTGTTGAACCAGAACGTGTACTTGCACTGCGCTGCAGATGGATTTCCAACACCTAAAGTGACATGGATGAAAGGCGAAAGTATGTGTACTAAATATGTTCTACGATAATTATTTTGCTGCATTTGATTTAAGGCAGTGCACTGACATGCACATTCAGATATACCAACTTTTGATCCCTTTCATTTCAAATTAATCCCATTCCCGTGAACTATTAAAATATTTTCTTGCGAGTTCATCAGTTACCTGTGGACTTATAGTCAGGCAAAGGGTCGCCGTGACACAGATAAGCTCCGTATAAGCATCGATCAAGTTGTCATTGTACAGTATATTATTTTATAGGTGACATAATTAACGGAGCCGCCATGACAGTTTTCCTAAATGGAACCCTGTTGATTAATTACGTTCAAGAAGAACAGGAAGGTTATTACGTCTGCAAAGCTAGCAACGGCATTGGCGAAGGCCTGGATCGCATCGTCCACCTCAAGGTGTATGGTATGCACATGTAGTTTACTAATGAATACAGTTTACATGTATGTCGAATTGCAAAATTGTCACTGAACCTCATATCACAATATCAGTCATGATTTGGTCTTGATGAGTATTTTGTAATTTTATAGACCCTCCTTCCATTATCAACAATCGGGGCACTGTCACTGTGAAAATTGAGGAAAATGCTGCATTAAGTTGTGTGGCGAAGGGTGATGTGCCTTTGAATATTTCCTGGCTGATGGACGGGAAGCTACTTAGCTCACAGTTTCATAAAAGGTTAGCTGGACTGATTTGTGTAGTAATTTGGCTTTTCAGTGTTGAAATTTTCTAACACCCTGCCACTAAGTTATTCAAATCTGCCTCGATCATTTTTCAGGTACAATTTGTTGGAAAACTTTGCTTCCGGAGGCCTCACATCCGAACTTTCCATTAAAAATGTCGAGAAACAAGACGGTTCGATCTTCACCTGCTGGGCCCAAAATGCCTACGGAGAGGACCGTGCAGATTTGACACTTTTGGTGCAAAGTAAGTTTGCGTTGGGTTTCTGCATGCCCAAATACAATTTCCGGTCACCTGATTTTTGTGGTTTTCTAGACCGCCCGGACCCACCAACAGCGTTAGCCGCCACAGACATCGGCAACCAGACCGCCAGGATATCGTGGAATGCGCCCTTTGACGGCAACGTAGAGATTACTAACTACATCCTGGAAGTGAAACAGAAGGGAGGTAAGCTCCACATTTGATTGAAAATGTGGGTGTTCCCCCGACATTTCTGGCTTCATTGATATAGAATGTGTTGTTTTGCTAACATGTTGCAAAACACTTGCAGGTAAAGCTCAAAACAAGACATTGCGCGGGGAACAGCTGTTCGAGGCTGTATCTGGCTTGAAGCCCTCGGCAACTTACTGGTTTCGGATGTTTGCCAAAAATACTATCGGTCTAAGCAGCGGCACAGAGCCCATCGAGTTAACCATCACGGGAGAGGGTAGGGTGGATAGCAAGTTTTCTACTGGTTGCTTGCATTTTGATTTGCATGTCGAGTTGACCTCTACTGGCATAGTATGTTTGATTTTTTTTTGTTTTATTAAACAATTTTTTGGATTTTAATTTTCAAGTGAGAATTTTAGTTTATTTCACATTTTATATATTTTTACAGCTCCTTCTGGCCCTCCCAGTAATGTGAATGTGCAAGCATTGGATTCTCAGACTGTTAAAGTATCTTGGCAGGTGAGACGATACGAAGTTTACACCAAAATTTGATTAATCGAATATAGAGACTTTTCGATGATGAAAGCCATATCTCTTGTGAGTGCCGCAACTTAATTTCTGGAATGCGCATACTGTTGCTAACATACCTTGTTACAGCTTTACAAGTTAGACAATTGTATGAGTCAATGACAAACACGATTGTCATATTTATGTTCATTTTGCCAAATTTCTACACCCAAGACACCAGAAAAAAATGCTAAAGTTCGGAAACCAGTTCCGTTTTTTGGAATCCATCAAATATTTGTCTTTAAAATTGAAATTTGGCGGCGCTGAATTTACCATATGTACATGTAACTTACTGACTTTCATTGATGATATTATTCCAGCCACCTCCAAAAGACACGTGGAACGGTGACATCCGAGGCTACTATGTGGGTTACCGCCATGCTTCCTCTTCGGATCCATACAACTTCCAGCTCCTGGAAGTACCTGCCGGCTACGATAAAGGACTATCCTTCACCATCCCTTCCCTGCAGGAATTCACCAAGTATTCCATCGCCATCCAGGCGTTCAACGATATCGGGAAAGGACCACTGTCGAGCGAGATCCTCGTGATGACCAACGAAGACGGTACGTCAATGTTTACTAATTCCAATGTGCGGATTTATCATTATCGAAAAAATTCCTGACATTTCTTGGCTTTTGATTTGCTGCAGTTCCGAGCAAACCCCCCACAGACGTGCGATGTTCGGCCCAGTCCTCAAATAAAATAGCAGTTTCTTGGCAGCAGCCTGCAGCTAACACGATCAATGGCATCTTGCGCGGTCACAGGGTGCTGTACTGGCCCGTTGATACTTGGGATGGTAGGTAAGAGCTTTCTATATTGTAACGTTTTCTGTCTTTTCAGTTGTTTCAGCCTTAGCTAAACGACATGCGTTGAGTTTTTTAGCTCAGCTAAGTAAATACTGGCCCCAGATTTTCAGACTTGCGAATGTTGCTATCAGTATGCGACAGGTGTAAGAAGGACAGGGTTTATTTGTTACACTTGAAACTTACATCACTGACTTGGGTTAATTCACACAAACGCAGCAATTAGTTAGAGTATGTTTATAACAGTTTGCATGAATCATCAGCAACTGACACCGCATAGGAGTAGGACATGCTCATTCCATCTAATCGCTTAACATGGTTAACATATCGTATCAGATCGTAATGAAAAGTAAACGACAAAACCGTTAGATAATCAGTTTGGCTTAGCTGGGGATGGTCGTCTCGTGAAAGCGCTTGTTCGTAGTCCATTGGTCAGATGCCCACATTTCCAGCGGAATTGACACCTCACATGGTGGGTTCTTGCTTGGACGGCTGGCAGTAGGTGTTAGCTGGCGTCAAGTAGCTAGATGGCGGCACTTCCATTCTGGGTCGGGGAACTACGAACAGGTCTAAGAGCCTGTCTTAGAGAGCGTCAAAACGGCCTACTGGCTGGAGGCAGTCCTCGTATGATTTCAGCAAAATTTTAAAATGTCCCAATTAAAAAAAATACAGAAATGCCACAAACTCGAAGGATCACAGTACTTTAAATTTCCCTCATGACGATATTTTTTCAGATTATTTCGTTTTTGATTTGCTCCAATTTCTTTACAATTCCTTTAGACCTTCTGGAAAAAGGCTCATTTTAATGCTTCAAACGCTCGTTTCATTCGCAACTAGGAAAGCATGTGCGACTCGTTAACTCGACATCGTCTATGGCCTCTCTTGAAGACCTCGAACCTTTCACCAACCACAGCATCCAGGTCGTGGCCTACACTTATGCCGGTGATGGTGTGCCCAGCAAGCCAATTTACTGCAGAACGTGGGAGGATGGTAAGCACTTTGCCATAATTCTTGTTTATGGAAAATTATCTTAGTCCATAAATTTGGTTCTTAATGATGTGACTTGTCCTAAAGTTCCAGGTAGCCCATCAGACATCAGGTGCACTTCAGCCTCCACTGAATCCGTGGCCATTTATTGGCTCCCACCTCAAAACACGAATGGACACATCACTCATTACACTGTCTATATCGAAGACCCAAGTGATGGAAAGCAGGTTGGTTTATCTTGAAAAAATGCCATTAATTAGGTTATCAATTTTCTACATTTACAGCAAAGTGCGCGTGAGACCAATATTGACAATTCTAATGTCAAACAATGTTCTCGTAGATGAGCAGCAAGGTCATGGGGCACCTTTCGCACTTCGAAGTCAAAGACTTGAAACGGTCGCTTCGCTACAAATTGTGGGTGACGGCCTCTTCGGTGCTGGGGGAAGGGCGAGCTTCGCAGACCGTTTTTGGTGGACCGGCAACGTCATTTGGTGAGCAGTTGCACTAGATCGGTGATGCGTGAGCCCACAGATTGCAACTCAATTATTTTTGTAATCATGCAGTTGCTGCAAAGTGCATCACCTTTGGCCGGATTTTCAAAGTAGTACAAGGAACCAAACTAGTGTTGCCGTGCCCTGTAGTTGGCATTCCTACACCTGAATCAACATGGATGAGTGGGTAAGTGCGGAACAGATAAGACTAGTCTGTTACAGTATTACAGGGATATGAATTTTTGATATAATTGTTCAAATTGTATAAAGTAGGCTAAAATTATGATCAACCATTTCAGAATAACTAATTTTAAAAAGGTGTGGATAATTTTTTTTCACCAAAATTTAACGTATAAAAAATAGAAAACCAGTTTTGCAAAAAAAAAGTTGGAGGTCTTGAAAAAATCTCTTTGTCAGAAAGTCGTTTAGAGAGACTGCGATTTCTACAAAGACACCTTAAACCTTTTCTGTTTTATTCAATTTATTTATTTAGAAAACAACTAGAATTACGTTCCAAAAAAATGTTTTTAAACATCCACTGGCGTCTGCATTTCATTGAAACTACATACATGTAGTTGTGAAAATAAGTCCTTATGAAAATATGTTCTGTGGTTCTAGTTGAGAACCTGTTTTAAGTAACAGCAAACATTGTCCTCCAAGTATTGATAATCTTATTTACTGGGCTGTAGCAAGCAAGAGATCCCGAAAGACGACCGGCTTCAACTGCTGCCTGATAATTCCCTACAAATAACCAAAGTCCAAAGCACAGATGCTGGTAATTACACTTGCCAAGTGAAGAACGACTTTGGGGATGATGCCGTTCACCATTCAATCATCGTTCAAGGTTCGTTATACTGTAAAAAGACTTCCTTTTGTTAGTGAACATTTTTAACATCCAAATCAATGCTGTGAACTAAATATTGCAGTTCCTCCGGCACCACCTACTGTATCGGTTATCATGGCAACATTTAATTCCGTGGGATTGCGTTGGAAAATAAAGGCAAATGGCGACAGCCCTATTTTAGGTATGTGTTATAGAAAAAATTGGCAAAATTTTTATTATCATTTCAATTTGGAGTGCACCATTTTTGAAAAGTTCTAGTATGATTTTTGTGTTTTGAAGGGAGGGGTTTAAAAATATCAGGCGTTCATATCTTCGGAAATTAAATTATATGTTCCAGGATACGTTTTAAGATTTAAACCAGAGTTTGGATCTTGGGACAGTGTAGAACTACAACCATACCAAGAATCCCACACGCTCCGAAACCTGCGCTGCGGCACTTCCTACGAGATGACCATTTCGGCCGTTAATGACGTTGACCGAGGGCAAGCCTCGGACGTTTTGGTGGTATCGACTGACGGTGGAGGTACGTCTTCACCATAATAAGTTATAAAATGTTGTTTGGGTTTGTATTTAAAAATCTCATTTTAGCTCCTGTTGCACCCCCAATGGCGAAACTGATCGAGGAGAGCACAAACCACATGACCCTGCACCTGGACTCCTGGGTCACCAACGGGTGCCCAATCCTGTATTTTACAGTGGAATATCAAGCTCGTAGAGCGGATGGCTGGATCCTGGTCACCAAAGGCTTGAAACCGAACCAACGCATGCAGATCGTGCCGGATTTGGTGCCAGGCACTTGGTACACGCTGCGCATGACCGCCCATAGTACAGCTGGCACCACCGTTGAGGAGTACGATTTTTCTACCTTGATGCAAGATCGAGGTGAGTCTGTACGTTTTTAATTTGTGGTGTGCAACTAAGCCGTACAATTTATTTTAAAAATGTATGGTCAATTTGCATTATTATGAATATGGTAGTACATTATGGTGGTACGTTTATTTTAATAATTTCTGCGTAACATATCGGTGGTTTACTGCACAGATATTGTAAGTCTACTTTTTGCGGATAATGGGTTAAAACCATATTCTGAATCGCATATGCTGTGCCCCCAATTAGGATCTCTACAGAAACTGGACCCAAAAACAATTGCAAATGCAAGAAATGGTATAAAAACTTGTTGGTGCAAAAAGTACTTATTCAGCAGCAGTCCTTTTGTAATGGTCTATTTATATATGTACGTCTGGTCGGAGCATTAATATAGTCTGTCAAGGTCCAGTTGTTGAGTGCATTAACTTGTTGAAAATAATGTTAGTTTGCATGAACTTGCCCAAATTGTGAGTTTTATTTAACACAATAAAAACATAGTGTGTGTGTGCATGCATAATGCATTTATCTATTATTTTACTCAAGTGGCAACACAAAAATAATAGAAAAGGTTTTAAGTGAAGAGGAAAGAAGATCTTTAATATATGATTCTGAGCAATTTGAAAAAGTAGACTTGCAATATCTGATCTGTTGTGGTAAAAATATAAAGTACAACCAATCCGGACAAATTCAATATTTTTTTCTAAATTTTATGGCTGTGAAACTTGAATGAAGACTATATGTAGAACATTTTACAGAAACTCTTCTTGTATGAGTCTTATGTATTTTGCTCATTTTGTTATAAAAACTACTCACATGAAATTTTATTATGATTTTGGATAGGATAGTTCTTTAAGTAAGCTAAATACCTTTCATTTCCTGTGCTTTTATCCAAATATCTTTTATCCCAAAAGTTTGATATTCACGTACGCCCTAAATTTCCAGCAGCTCACAAAATTGGGGCTTACTTTTTCTGGCCATTTTTTCTATTAGTCAATTTTCGAAGTTTCAAGCTCGTATGTTTCTCAAGAACTACTAAAAAGCAGTGAGTGCGATTTGCAGGTGGGGATTTCAATCTCAACGATTTGAAGGAAATCTCCTCCGTATTCTCGGTCATGGACTTGAGCATCATCGGCCCGATAGTGGCTTGCGGCCTGGTCATCATGATTTGTCTGATCGTGACCTGCTTCTGGGTCCGGCGGCGTCGAAGACAACAGGACTCGCATAGTAAGTCGCCGTTTTTGAAAAGTTTTCAGAAATTTCAGAAAAGTTTACATCATAACCTTTTAGGTAAACTGCGCAACAGCACTGCGGAAACGTCCCTGCCACGTCGCAGCGAGGCAAACCGGTCAACCCTGACCAGCCTGAGGCGCTCGGCAGGCAGTGGCGGTGGTGATGGTGCAGGTTGGTTTTTCATGCCTCTTGTATGTGAAATTTATTGCAATTAAAAAATCTTTGAGTTTTTACATCTTATTTTGCAGACTCGGATGATGACATCTCCCCTTATGCAATGGTGCGACTGTCTGACTTCCAACACGGAACATCGAAGTCTGCAGGAAACCCAAACGTTACCGTTAGTCAGCTACTTACCCTTGATTGCTACTTTTCGGTATTTTCATTCGGGGCTATTTTTTTTAGTCCTTGCCACGACACCAGGTCGCTGGATGGCACCAGGCCCACCAAGGTTCACACTCGCTAGTTTTAATTCCATTGATTGGTCACGTTGGTGTTCTTTTTTGTGTTAACGAGGTCCTTACATTTTTTAGCTATGGAGGCGGTTCCGTTCCACCATGCTCCCACTGCCCCTCCCATGTCGGAAACGTACGGCTCCGGTGGCATGTATCCAACAGGTAACATGGATTTTTATTAACAATCCTACTTGCACAATCATTGTTCAATAAAGGAAAAAAATGAAGCAACTTATTTCAGGTATGATGAGCGCAGCTTTTAAGGGCAACCCGCAGCTTCAAGCCTATGCGCAGCCCCAAAAGGATGGAAAGAAGAAGGCCACTGGCTCATTACCGTCAAAATTGCCGAACCAAGCTTCTAAGTAAGCCGTTTTTAAGTCAAACATGGGTCTGCCAAATTTTTAGGGGAACGTGTTTTCAATAATTTGCTATTAATGACTTTTCGTAGCTCGGCTGAAACTACCTTCGTGTTTCCCCCACCGCCCGATGGCGACTATGATCCACCACCGGAATTTAAATGGTAAATAGTCAAGACCTAATTTAGTTTTTTAAGGAATTTTACCAAAGTTTGAAAGTACATATCGAAATATGCCCTGCTCTAGCAGTAGTGAGAAGCTGGGTTTCTCCCAACAGCTCGTAGGCTGGCAATGACTAGCTGCCTGGCGGTTTAGGTTACAAAATAAATCTACATGTATCTTCAATGATATATTCTTTGTCAGCATCTTTGGCAAATTGAATGTACTTCAATTACTGACAGTTATTTTTACTGAGATTGGTCCAGCTGATGATAATGGAGAAAACGTTTCATTTTTACAGGCCATTTTCCAAGCAGTAAACTCATGACGATTTCTTAAGTGGAACCTCACAGCTCTTGGCAGGGAAGTGTATCCATGTTACTTTGCATGCTTAGTGCTGATCGTATTCGATAATATATCAGTTTATGTATACATGTACTTTGCGTTTGCATATTATGCAACTAGTCAACTTTCAAATTTTGCATGAAACATGAAAACCCAATCTATAGGGTTGTTTTCAGTCAAGGTCTCTCAAGTGGGAACTATTATCCCACAAATTTCTTATAGTGACTCCATTTATGTTGAATGATGTTTTTTAATATTTCTGTAAGTCCCCATTCCATGTGTGAAATGTAATAAATGTTGAAGCAATGCAAAGGTGCAGTAAGTATTTTTTTTTAAATTTTATTAAGTAAATGTACGAGGTAGATATGAATGTGTCTAGAAGATATGCAAAAGGAAAGTGCAGGGAAAAGGGATTTTTTAAATACATGTATATGCAGTTTCAGTTGCCCTTTTCTAAGAATTAGAAAACTTTTTGAGTACATGTATTGTCCCTGATAATATAGGCTACAGAGTGTGCATTTAAATTGACTCCTAAGTATCATAAAAAATTAGCCAAATGAACATATCTATAAAATCGATTATTCTCACTCACTTACTTATCAACGCTGAGCGGGCTAGAACCTTGTAATTTTGCATGGGGGTTCCTTAGTGTTGTATTCCTTCCAATTTTAATAGTAACAGAGAAAATAAATTTTGATATCAAAAAGCCAAAATTCCTTCCTTGCTCCTCACTACTTGCGCGCACTCCTTCCTCACTCAAAATTGTATAACGGAATATATAAGTATACACAACAATATGTAATTATAGTTAAAATCAATATTGAAATAAAAAAGACAAAATTTTAAAATTTTTATTTTCTCTGTAACAACCAAAGTTGTTGATAAATTCATCTGGTTTTTGGCTAATTACATTAGTATCATCGTGTTGTACTTTCATATTCCGTAAGTTTTAAGACAATTTGCATAGATCGTCAGTGGAGCTCCAACGTAGATTGACACCGTGTGGGACATGCACAATGCATCCACAGGCATAACATGGTTATCATACCAAAGATTTCAACCGAAGAGTAATAACAAAGTAAATGTAAGCACCAAAACTATTACAAGATCAGGTTGGTTAGTTCGTTAGTTCACCGAGCAGGTTACGCATCCGCCTCGCTTTTGGGAGATCTAGGTTCGCTTTACGGATCGGCTGTCCTTCTTGTGGTTTTCGTGATTTTCCACAATCCTACAAGGACTAATTGTCGGGATAGCTCCCCTCCAAAATCGGCCACGACCGTCCCTCACGCTACTAATTTACCTAGACGCTGGTAGGACACTTAGGTTACAGTCCCAACATGGAACTGCAGCACATCAGGAGTTGGGACACAATTGTTTGCTCTGAGTCGGGTAGCAAAAAGTTACAACTGCAGGTAAATTTCTGGGTTGTCGAAGGAGAGATCTGATCCACCTCTAAAATATTTGACAAGATGGGTAAATTAACAATGCGTCGGCAATCACTGCTAGCTTAGATGCTATGTGTGATTGCTCACCCCTTGTACATGTACCATCCCAAGTAACACAAGGACCAAAAAAGGACGTCCTTAAGGCTCATCACAAGTGGCGTTGTGACTTTGGGGACACCCTCCATAAAATTCCAGACACAATTTTATCTATTCCTGAGCAAAATATTAAAACCATTTTTTGTGAACATAAAGAGGGACTCGAGTTTTAGAATT
>JAQFYZ010000679.1:0-35810 GCA_034695085.1 Cylindroiulus punctatus | reverse complement strand
TGTGCCTACTTTGTCTAATAATCTGAAACAGAATGTTTCCTGATTACAGTAAACACCAAGTACATCCCCCCCTCCCCACTTGTAACCGCATGTAACCAATGATCAAACCCCTACCCCCCCTTAGCTGATGATGTAATTTATGTACGCTACCTTATACCTGACAGATACACGTAGGCTTCTAAATAACCTCCTCAGCGCCATCTGGAGAATTTTATTACAACAATGCACATGTGGTGATAGAAATATTATACAGCATGAACTAAAATTTCATTTTAAGAATAAATATTTCTGAAATACATTATGCAAAGAAGAGGTTCAAAGATGATGTCATACAATACCCTCGTGATAATACATATATATATTGTACATGTACTGTAATTATTCAACGAAAAAATTCAGAGTTTTTGCAGTGATGGATTTCAGTCACCAAAAGTAAATGTCGAGAGAATTTCTTTTTTACAAAATTAGATGACATTTATTTTATCCTAATGTTTCATAAAACAGCAATGACGGTATTATCATTTGGCTACCCCCCTAAGATGATGATATTATATTTGAACGTCACATTTTCCATTCACATGTGTGGCGAAACCAGTTTTAACATATGTACTTATCTGCAAATTAATTTCCCCTCTGTGGTAAAACATTTTATTCCACGCTCCACTCTGAATTAATTATGTTTTACTTGAAAACTACCAAAAGTGAAATCATTCCAACGTTGCACTCGCTACCGCTATTTGTCGTCCCATTACCTACACGAACTCCAACATTTGTAAATCACCATCGTTTTGAAATATTCTCACTTTTGCCCTTCCAGACGGTGAAATTTCACTGTCACCATGCATGCCGTCAAACGAGTCATGTGTCCAAAACTTCCGCATCACATCACATTAAACAGGCCCCTCGACTTCGTGTCCAGCATGTTTATGAGTGGCCCCCATTCTAAAAAGTCGATGAGCATAAACATCATTAAAATCTTCCGACTCGCTATTTCAAATTTTAACTAGCCTCTTGACCCTTTCCAGCTCTCCCCCTGAAATGAGCCGGTCCTGATTTAAACATTCCTTCTGCCCATTTCTCCTCTCTCCTCTGACCGATCCCCCCCATGGTCCCCTTACCCCTTTCGCCTCCCGAACCCCTTAACGATCCCTCAGCTCCTGCACTGGTCATTGGTCATCGTGTCGCGTGCCTGGTCGCATGCAAATTAGCGTTGAATCTGCATTTTTGGCTTTTTAAAATGCAAACTTAGAAACTAAGTCCACTGGCCATCCCTTAAGCTTTCCCCAAGTTCGACTGAGTGACCCCCACCCCTTTCGCCACCACTGGTCGAATCCCGCCCACCACCCTATCCCCCACCCCCACCCCCACTCTGCAGATTATCCTCTCGCAGCGCTGCGTCCAGCGCACCAATCCTCTGAGAGATCAGGAATTGAAGAGAGGCAAATTTTCCAGAGTTTGAAATGCTAACGGAATTCTGATAATTTTGATTGATTTTGTTTGAAAGAAGGGTTGATGTAAGGGAATCGGAGTGGAAAAGGAGGGTGAGCTCACACTTCGGCCAGGGATAGGCGAGGGGTCAAAGGATGGACAGCACACGATAAGATGGATGCGAAGCAGACGTTTGCATGCTCACTGGTCACTCTGGTGCACTCGAGCTTCTCCAAACAACCCTTACGGGCAAAAGGATTGTTGGTCACTTAAGGGGCGTGCGATATGGAATCGGCATTGGTTTTGAAAGACAAAAGTGAGAAAATTGGAGCTCGAACCATCATGAAAATAACTTTGTCACGAACAGAGGCTGACACCTTGCCATAGATAAAGCACTAACGTAGCATTGAAGTTTGATTCCAAAACTAAGGGGTTGCAACTTTGGACAGAAATCAATATTCGAGAAATCGGAAACAACTAGAAATATCTCGATGATATTTGAAATTTCGCTCTCGCTGATAACAGCGTCACAGTGAGATTCACCTTTTAGTTCCTATGAACTCCTTGACCCACCCCCTATCCAGAGAAGCCAATGTGATGCAGTCAACTTTTTGCGCGAACTTCTGACTGTACGCAACTTCTTTGCTTTTCTATCGAATTGTATCCCAAATAAAGGCAAAAATTCGAAACTGACCAGTGCTGGTTATGACATACATACCAGCATCATTTATCAAACTGAGGCACTACACGAGCAGCTATTTGCACGGTTCGCTTTCTTAAGACGAGGGGTTTTCGAGAAAAAGTACACATCATACATGTACTTAGAAAACTTTAAAGGAAGTGAGTTTTTCATAACTGCTTTCAGGCTGGCTGTTAGAGGCAGCTAAATGAGAAATTACATTTTCATTGTGTTTATAGCAGAGGGGCAGCAGCAAGGCATACTGTACAGGGGGGTCAAAGTTCAGTTTTTGATGGAAGCCGTTTTAAATGCTCGTCTGAAGTAATTTCAGATAAAATCTCAATTCCATAGTTTGCTTCATAGCAAACGTGGTGCTAAAACAGGTAAACGACTCAACAATGGCTCTTCAACGAGTCGATGCCAAGCAGGATGGCGGGGTTTATCCCTCAATATTAGGTTGTTTCCACTTCAGAACTGATCCGTTTGATGCCGTTTATATTTCCCCCAGCATGGAAACAAGAAATCCCTCCTACATAACATTTGCATTCTGAGCGTGTCCGAAAGATGGGATTTGAAAAGAAACCCAGGCGATTTCCTTTCCAATCAAATCGCGGATTTCTGCTATTTTGTGGCCACGAAAATAGGGATTTCTAGGAGATTTTACTACCAGGCACCGCTGCGGAGGAGGCCGAGGGGTCAGCTGGTCATGAAAATGGAAAACTATTATGCAGATAAGAGGAGGGAGAAGGGGTGGGCTACGTGTCAAAGGTCACCCTCCGTCCATTGTTATCATCGAATGGCGCGCGAGAGAACCGACATGGAATTCTGCGAATGTTTCTTCCCAAAAAATGCCAATTTCAATTCAAACGCTGAATTAATTGAATTTTTCTTCTCGGCTCAGAGTGACCCGGGGTCAGGCCTCAGTAATTAATTCCGAGCCGCTGCGCCTCCGAATCGATGAGCGGGCAAAATCTGGGTCTTAAAAGTGGACAACGGCTATTTGAAGTCAAGAAGGATTTATGAAATTAATGTTCGAATAGTAATCGGGGAATATCACGCTGTCCGTTTATCAATAAAAAGACTGTCAGAAATCTGAGAAAGCGTGGACCACTGGGAAGGACTGGATGCAATTACACTGGACAAATATTTCCTTTTCTGCCCAATAATAATAATTCATTCGTGCTGGGGGGGGGGTGTTTTTTAATTGCCCCCCCCCCCCCCCCCCTGCTATGTAACGCAACTCACGTAGTGGTCAGTCTGGTGCTGCACTGCACCCCGGCCTCTGCTCGACCAATGGCTAGCAATGGGGAAAATGAACCAAATATGAGTTTGAAATAATTCGAGTGGATAAAAAGGATGTACATGTAAGTAGGCCTACCTGTTGTTAGTGAGCGGCCTTCGCATGTTGGAATCTGCAACAGAAAAGTTAGTAATACGTTAGTGATTTGTAATCAAATAGACGTTCAAGTATTATGTCATAGGTTAATAATTCCAACGAATGATGACGGACGTGAGGGGGAGGTTGGTTGGTTGGATGATGATAAACAATCATCATCGACAATTCATCAGTTTTTTATTATCCATGTAACTTTCATTGGTTATAATTCATAATTTCTGATTTAGCTTGTAGAAATAGCATCAATTACATGCATGTACTGTCGGTGTATGTATGTCTATTATGTTGCTCCAAATTCACCATAGATGGTGTCAAGTAACAACTTCACAACTTCAAAGCCGAAGTTCTAAAGGCATCAACAGTTACTCTTCTGTTGACGTTAATGCACCACAGATGGCGCTGGCATGGCGACCTAGGTTACACGACGCAACTCTTGGCGATGTTCAGCTTTTTCACGAAAACTGTATTTGCACAAGATTGTTTGCCGAAAAAAATAATTGGTGCGAGCACACAAGTGCCCTGATGAGACACAAGTGTTTCTGTTTTCATCCAGCTAGGCACACGCCACCATTCTCCTACCTGTGTGAGAGAAACCTGTCGGCCATCTTGCGGACAAGTGGAAAACTACCATTGTTTGCTCGGTATGGAGATCCACGTTGTTCTTGGAAGTGATTCAGCAAATAATGCATATGATATATGGCATTATTAAATAAGCGGGCGGTAACGAGAAGCCCATTTCGCTCGAAAACACCTGGGCAAAAGGGAAGGCACACAAAACTCTTTAACTATCTGGTTGCAGGGAACAAAAAAAGAAATATGAAGCAAACATTCTCGTTATTTTATGGCTCCAGACAGCCATCACGAATTTGATGTGCTCCAGGAAAACCACCTGTGATTGTTTAAGATCTATCGTTCATTAGTCAAATTGATATGCATAAGCTGCGAGCTGTTAAAACAGACGAAGCACAAGGGCACTGGGAACAATAGTTTCATCGAAAGTTGCTGGGGATCCCAACTGCGTAACAATTGAATACCAAGTTCGAAGCAACTGGTGATAGCACGCCATTATTGCGATCATAGAACAGCTACCGAACCGAAAGTTAAATAAGTATTCCCAACTCATGACTCGCGCTTTCTCAAATCGCAATTCCCTGAGTTTTCCAGGGCCAAATTCTCATTTTTTCCATATTAAAAATGTAACTTTTTGTCCAGTGATAAATCGAAAAAAAAAATGAATTGAACTTTCATAGGCCTAATGAGAGTTTGTGATGATTATCAGAATTTTAATTGGACAAACACAAAAATAAAAAGACTGATACTGAAAAGTTTCAGATAGAGGTTTCGCAGTCACTTTGCAAATTCCCTGACTTCCCAGGTTTTCCAGATTCTGCGGGAACCCTGGTACTTCACGTTCCATATAGAATTAGTTTTTACAGGGTTATACATATTCAAATAACTCGAAAATGGTGCAAAATGAGACTGATTTGTTGACAACTTCATGCATGGTTAATCGATCATTATCTTCTTGATGATAGGCAACTATTTATAGTCCCAATTTGGAAGCTGTGGAACGTTTGCTAGTTCCAAATTAACAGTTTCTAGACTTTATATCGTCCTCTTCAAAACGTTCCAATTGAAACTTGTTAACTGTTCAGAAGATAAAATATGGAATAACCATGAAGATGGAGTTTTCGGAATTTCTCCACATTTTTGAGATATATCAACTATATAGTTAGACTCGTCTCTCACCCTGTAGATCACGTGCAATTATTGCAAAATTCAGTCATTGTATGTTTGGAGTTGGAACATCGCTCCAACAAACTCAATCGGCGCTGCCATAATTGGCCGCCATTTTGGCTGCCCATTGAGCAACGGGAAACTGGCTAGGATTTATCACTGAGTATATGCTCCATTCATCGCTGATTATTGAATTAATGGCTCGTTCGTTCGCATTTAATGTTAGCCTGTAAGTATTTTGCGGCTCGATTTAGTGTCGTGCGAGAAAGGTTTAATTGCCATTCGGCGGTTTTTGGTAAATAGGCGCGCAACAACCACAATTTGAGAAATGACTTTTTATATGAATGTCGATTAATTAATCAATGTTGATTTAAAAGGAAAAGCCGAGCCTCGGCTTCACTCTTCTCCCCTTCAATGCGAGCAACCTTTCATCAAACTTTGCATCATTAAAAGTTGCATCCAATCGGCTTTTTGGGTATTACACATTTAAACCGATAGGTGGCCCTGCCATGGCGAAAACGTCGAATTATTCCAGTCTTTTTCTGTTTTATAACTATAAATGTGTGATGATTTCCCTTCCACTGCTAAAATAAGTCGTGTGCAATATTATCTTTTTAAAACTCAATTTATTACAATATGAAATTAGTGAAAAATTAGGATAGTGATACGATGTGCTCTTGGGGATATGAAATTAGTCAACATATTTAAAAAAACTACGTTGACATGGATATATACATGCATACATGTATATACGTTTACAGTTGATATACATTTCATCCCTAAAAGTAAGTTGCTCCAACTCCAGGACTTTAAATTAATATTTACTAACATGAGAGGCGTTGGGTTAGATTCAGTATGGGCGAAATACATGTACATACATGTCTATGCAATGACATAGCAAGGGTAACAACATGAATTACATTCTACTGATCTCACACACCAGGTCCAATTTTCTAGTTTTCAATTCTGCCGTTTGTGCGAATTTTTTTATTTTTGAATTTGGCGGGCATTCTATACCTAGCTATACAAATCATGACAAATTTTAAACTCACATCAAAACAATAGCAATAAGAGCAGTGTCCTTGTTCTGTAGTAAGTTCTTTATTGCTCTAAACTGTACAGAACAGAACAAAAACGGAACTTCTCCCTGATTCGCATAATTTGTTCTCAATTGTTAAAAAGCAATGTTCAAGAGCACACATTTTCTCAACATTTGTTGAATTATTTTTAATTTTCTTATTTAAGAGCATGCCCTTAAATTCTAAAATTATGCTCAGACGTGCATTACTAATGGCAGGCTATGCAGCATATGCGGAAAATATTTGCATATTCAGATTGGCGATTGGCATTTACATAAATGAGGGATGTCGAGCGAGCAAATTTCAGCATACACAGACGAGTTAAGTCTGGCAGATTGCAGGGATCAAATATACTGTATAAATTTGAAACGTTTGTCGGACAGCTAGTAGTACACCTTACTCCCTTCTTTGTTAAAGTACACTGTCATTCTATAACAGTACCAAACATCTTCTAAAAACTGGAACTGTTGGAAATTTATGAAATCAGGAATTATTATTACACCGCAGTATCGAAATTTCATGCATCATACAATGACACACAGGGTTTCCGACTGTCTGGAAAATCTGGAGAAGTTATGGAAACTTATGACCTGGAAAATCATGCATGGATATTCGTATGTCTCGAAATATTTTATTGCACAGTAGTTTTGATTGTTAAATAGTTCATCATTCAAATAGTCGCAAAATTTCTTTTGATACATTAAAATCTTGAAAGTAACATAATAATAGATGGATTCATGACTCCACAGATTTAAAATGTGGCAGGCTAAGCACAATGACTTGACCCTTTGTGATGGGAAAATACTTAAGGTCCGTTAAAAAGTTTGTTTGAAACTGTCTGAATTTTTTTTTGCAAAAACGTCTCTGGATAACATGGATAGTCGGGGTAATTTGATTTAGGATTCGACCAGACACCCTGTACGATACAAGCAGACCAATGAGCTGGGACGGTGATAACCGCTGCTTCTCCTTCTGTACAACATCGTTTACCCCTTTTAATACAATGCCATATGTCGATCAACAATCGATATAATCAACGCCTGTACTCCCATTACTGCCCTTGTATAACATCCTCTATTTGGCAGCGAATAAAATGACCAAATTTTTATTGCCCCGAAGCAGTTTAAATTAATTCGATCGAAGCAGAGTGCGCATGATCGAAGCGCTCATCGGAAACACCTTTATTGAGCTCGATAGAAAAGGGTTAAGCAAGCCTGGCGTCTGTAAATAGGGACGAAAGGGGAAATGTAGGTGGCGCTGGAGAAAAAAAACATGGGGCGGTTTCATTTGGGATTATCTGGGGCCAATAAGTTGGTATAGAAACCCTTGATCAGCAGGATGACCCGAGATAGATTTTCGACTGCAAAACAACAAATAACCGCAAATTTTGGCACAATTTAGCATTGGGTTTCAATCTATATGGCCTTAATGGATTTCCGTTCGATTCGATCAAATGTTTGATTAAAAATCAGTCGATCTAGCAATGAATTTGTAGTGAGTACTGTTGGCCTTTGCAGCTAAGGCGACAGTCTGGTAATTGGGAGTGTATTTGATCCTTATGGGTTCAAATCAGTACTTATGCATTACCTTTTTTAAACTTACAAACCACTGATTCTTGCTTAATTTGTTGCTTGTTTATGTAAGTAGGCATAGATGGACCCTTTAAATGCATACTTTTTGTCTATATTATCTTCTTGACGTTGACTGTCCTAACCGCCTTGACCATGAAATTGCGGATATGACATACCTGTATGCCTATTTTAAGATTGTGATATTTCTTACTAATTATGTAAATGTGTGATATTTCTTACTAATTATGTAAATGTGTGATATTTCTTACTAATTATGTAAATGTGTACTAATGTTACACATTAGTTAGATAGAACACCACGAAGAAATGGCAAATTGTAATTAGCTTTTCTGACCCAGCAATTTTTATTTTCGATATGTCACACGGAATTGCCTGCCAGCTCTTCCTTTTTGTGTTAACCAATAACTAGCCATGTAAAATGTATTTCTGATTTGTGGAAGTTCCCTGACTTTTCCAACTCTACAATTTCCCTTAGTTTGAGGTGTTTAGGTCGAAGTGGCAGGTGTATTTTTAAACACGAAATTTTAGACAAATTAATGTCCTTGAGTGGTGATTGTTTTTATTTCTAATTTATCTGAAGATACTCAATGACCAAACGCACCACCTAACTTTCAATCACATTCTTTACGGACGACCCTGGTGCATTTTTCTGTAGGAAGACGAATGCAATGCAACAAAAACTATTCTGCGAAGTGCAGTCATTGTAAATCCCTCCGGATAGGACTACAGTCACCAAACTGACCATAACCAGACACACCCCTTAACATTCAAAGACGTTCTTCATGGACGACCCTCGGCGCATTTTTCTGTAGTGCAGGATGGCCTTTGGGCAAGCAACTCGCTCACATCGAACGAAATGTTACTTTTATGTTGGGGTTTACTGGACGAATGATAGCTCGAAACTAGTGTCTTCTTCATGGAGGTGTTACGGAGCGAAATAGGGGAAGAATTGGGCTGACCTCATAAAGGTCAGCGCAGTGTACATTGAGAACAGCAGACGAGCACGGCTATTTTGGGAAGTTTTGGGTAATGCTGGGTTGAGCTGGGAACTACGAATGCAAGCGGGTGAAAGAGGGAAGATGTACGGCAGTTTATTTACCTTGAAATTTTTGTTCCCTCCTCTACAGGAAGAAAACTTAGTGATTTGTCGCGCCGCGTATCGAGCCGATAGAACGAACAGAGCCGCCATGTTGGCCGAGAGAGGAAAAAAAATGAACGGAAAGAAGAAATGCGCACGCGCGGTAGATTGTGAAGCCGGATTGAGCCGGGCCGCCATCTTGAGGTGCACTTACTCTTTCCTCTTCCATGGTACGTAATCTATCCTGAGGGTCGCTGGGATTGTTCAAACAGGTTCGTTGGTAACGAACTTAGACTTGTGATGAAATCGCTGAATATTTGAAGGTTAAAGTACGATCCTAATCTTAAAAGTCGATCCAATTTTAAAATTTCTGCAGGATTTTATGCAGGTAAATGTTGACGCTGAAATTCAATTAACTCGTAAAAAACGATTTAAAAACCCAAAGCTATGAACTAAACAAACTACGAAAATATAATTTTTTTTTGTTTGTTACATACTGTATGTGACTATCACATCATCTAATTATGATCGCTCTTCGGTAAAAAAAATCGGAAAATTTGAAGCTGGGAAATACATGTACATGTATTAATGCAGGAATAACCTTTAAAAACTTACCGTTGTAATAGCTAAGACAAACGAAAAAAACAGGGAAATGAGCAACAGTTTTTAATGAGACGGTTCAGACAATTTGTTTCAAATTTCGCATTTTGCAAGTAATTTGCATGTAAATTGTACGTTCAGTTTTTGAACCGGAGCATTTTTTATGCTAGAGGGCGTGATCACATTTAGGAATGTGATCCTGGACATAGACTTGTCGTCCTGTCCACCATGCAAAGATGTTCCGTTGATGATGCAATCGCTGAATAGGATTTTTACTGAAAGTGGATGAGTCGTAAGCCTTCATTTCTGGTTCGTAAAGTTATACAGTGTACATTAAATTCCGAGATACAGTATTTAAAAAATGGAGAACCTCTAGAAAGCAGTTAAGGTTCTTCTAACTTCAGTATTAATTAGTTTGCTTGTAAACGCAGATTTTTTTTGGCGGCTAAAGTAATACTTGATTAGTGCTATAATTATTAGAGATTAGAGAGTGCCAGAAAACACGAAAACGAAACGGGTAACATCATTCATTCTGACATTGACATTCCACAAATTCCGGCCGGTCTCCAAATTACCGTGGAGACTGCCCGAAATTTGCTGACGTGCAGGTCAAGGCCGACGTCACATGTTTTGTTTTCGTTGCTGATTGGGTTGCTTGCACTCTGTCTTAAGAAGGTGTGCGTCTCGGGCACCATAATCAGACTCAGTGTTCATTTAGGAAAGTTTTCACTTTGTGGTACTGAGTGGGCAGAAATGGATTAGTGAATACAGAAGGGATAGCAGCAGGTAAATACAAGTTGCAAAAGCGTATTCAGTGAATAAAAATATTTATTGAGCGTTAGAAAACCGATTATTATTATCATCATCAACGAATTTATGCCTGTCCGACCGGAAGGACGTTGTCGTAAAGTGTAAAAAGCATTTATCCAAGGTTAAGTAAATTAACATTGATTGAGGCGCAAAAATGATGTATTCGTTTTATTCATTACAGCCCGGATTTCGAGCGACTCCCAACATGGCCACCACGATTCTTTTGCGTCCGCTGGATGGCGCTGCAGCGGCTCCCATTCGGCATCGCGTTTCACCGGCTGCATGCGCACTATGGGCCAGGTATCGAAAAGTACGGAAGCCCAGGCATGGCCAGTGGCTCCGGCCGGACGCTCCGCTTATTGATCAATAAAATCGGAAAGGAAACGAAGCAAATAGCCGGTGGACGCTCGTTATCGCGGACTCGGTCGAGACCGTCGCTGGACTCGCTGGACGCGGAATCGCTCCTCTGGAAATGCACTTCGTCCTCGGTGCATTACTCGTGCCTGGCTCTCGTACGGGCGCGTCGTCTGCATCTTTCCGGCCTTCGGTGTTTTCTTCTTCACTCCTTGAGAAGCTCGGCGTAGTCGCCACCTGCACGTTAGGCCGTTTCTGGCTCCCAATCAGGCGGAAAAGGTAAGCAAAAACTTGCTCTTTTTAAAACCATCAGCTGGCAAACGATTGACCAGCTGTTCGATCAGCGGTCGTGCCAAACCGGAAACGCGTGCCAGCGACCGGATGGAATTATTTGCGAATCGAACGCGCGTTCCAAGTTGGAAATTCGAAAAGTGGCGTTCGAAAACTGTGACCGTAGATGGCGAAGCTTCGCCAGTGAAATATTAGGCGAAATTGACTGGATTTATCTGGAGGGAATATTGATTTTGAGATGCGGTAGTTGCAGTGTGAATGCCATAGTCTGCTTTTAATTTGAGGGCGCGTGCGTTTTATTCTGTTTGGCATGTTCGCTGTGACAGTGTTTGGGCAGTGGTAAGTTTATCTCGCTTGGCATTTTACAGTTGTAATGATATGCGTTTTTTAGGGAGGTTAGGTTATTCAACTCTATGGTGTTACTCGGATAGTAACTTGCAAGCGAACGGACGCTTGGCGCTTCTGTAAAACTCGTGGGTTTATTTGTGTTTGGTGACAAACACTTGAATACTGTTGCATTATGGGTTTGGAGGTGTAAATGAGCGTTCAGAAATGACTTCATGCAAAAACACTTCGTGACATCCCTCCCCCCTTACCCCTCCCGATGTCATGCTAGTGCTTTCCACGGATGACACCTCCCCCCTCAGGTCATGCCACATTTGAAAGTGGCTATCATTTTTTATATTTTCTTGTCTTTCTATGGCATGTCATTACGCAGCTTTACATGAGTTTCAGCTAAATTTCAGCTAAATTTGTATTTTTATGAATACAAAACGCAATCTTCAGAAATTGCATGTTTGGATGGTGCATTGGTTATCATTAATTGAACTGGTTGGGACCCAAAATATAAGTTCACATTTTGAAAACAAACATTGCTTGTTTCAACGTATTCAGTTTCCGTTAACGCCATGCATGCTGTCGCTTGGCGGGCTTTCGACCATTGCAAATAACATGGACCTTCAATGGGTAGGGCAATTTCCTCATGAACGTGCATGTTTTGTATCTGTTCCGAATGCAGTGACTCTGTGACTGAACTTTACTCGAATAATACCATAAAACCGCGATGAAGCATGCGTGGGACTAATTATTCGAGCGTGAAATTGACTACCGGTGTGCACGACCAAGGTCGAGTTGCAGGCATGTTCAGTATTTTTAATTCACATTTCATTTCGGTTCTCAACTTAAATGTTCTTTACGTAGGAAGCAAGTTTGTGAATGGTTTTGCCACTAGAGCACTATGAACACACCTGCCAATTCTGAGAAAACTGGGGTTACAAGATGTCATGTTTCATTCGGAAAATAACGGTCATTTCCCTTGACTCTGCCTTAAACCGAAAGTTGACAATTTTTGAGTCGTCTAACTACAGAGCAGCTTTTACACTCTTTGCTGGCCTTCTGAATCCCAAGGCACTTATCAGAAAAGTCCCTTTTCCCCAATTTTGGATAATTCAGACATCCCGGTTTGGGCAACAGGGCTGTACATCATGCATGCTTAGTGAGGTCATTGTGAAATGGATTTTTTTTTCAATGGAAACGTTGATATCATAATCATACTTTGCGTCACTCAATGAAAGTTGGTTGACATTAATATTAGTGTTTTGTCCTTATGGCCTGTTGCACGAAACTTTCATTTCTAACGGGTCTCAATGTATGTTGGCAATGCCAATTGACAAGTCTTAACCGGTGATTAGATGTAAAGGAGTTTGGTGCAATATGTGGGATTCGATCGTTTAAACGCTTCGGTGGCATCCTGACCCTCGCCCCCCACCCCATCAGTTTCCATTTAACGCAGTTTTCCACCCCGATGATGACTGTCTTCTGTGCCGGGGAAGGATCTCCGTCGGCGGCAGACCGTGGAGCAACCGCTCGGGCACAGCGTCCGTTTTTAGCTCGAAAAAATCAATTCTCGTAACACCCTTCCGCGTTACATTGGCTGGGTTCTTACAAATGCCCCATTTCTTCTTGTCTTATATGCTGGATGCATTTCTAGGGCAGTGGGTCTTTAAGTCTGAGGCTGGCTGATGTGGCTCGTACGGGAAGAAATCGTAATTAAACTTAAGATGTTTAACGACAGATTCGTCTTTAATACTAACGGCCCATTAGTATTGACAGTCTTATCACGATGATTTTACCAACCTGGAATACCTTGGTCCAGTTTCACAAAACTTGTGGAGTGTGAGGAGTTGATGTATCTGATGGATAGCTGAGAGGAGTTGAGGTTTTCAGGTTACCTAAGCAAGTATTGTTCCATGTTCTAAGTCCCCATGCCACGAAAACTTCAATTCACCACGTCTATCCATCAGATTCATCAACTCCTCATTTTCTATGAAAGAAGTTGTTATGCTCATGGATTGGGGCCTTTATCAACAATTCTCATTGTGGCATGGGATACTCCCTTTTTATTGTGTCGGTGAAAAGTTCTGCATATTGCATTTGCATGCAAAATCAGATTTACAACATTTATCTGCTTTCTAGAGGGCTTTCTTTGTGTGACATAACCATTGTAAATACTGTACTGTATAAAATGTATAGGAAAAGACGATGAGAACCTTTTCAAAGGATGCCCTGCATGGTTGCTAACAATTAGTAATTTCACTATGTTTACGTGCAGGCTTTGATACCTTAATCTAAGGAGGTATGCAAGCTTGCATGTAAACATAATGATGGTGGTCACTATGTTGATATCGCGTATTCGAGTAAACTCATTGACTGTATTTTAAGGATTGCTTATTCGTCGTATATGACTCACATCTCAAGTTGACGATTGGATTCACCGCGACCTCAGACAGGTGGTGGTGGTTTTTTATGTGTCATGCACATGTTGCCTGTGTCAGTGGATTTTCGCTTATCATGAATAATATTCCTGAGTGCCGAGTCTGTTCCGTGATTGTGGCGCTCACTAGTCGTTTTCTTTCGGTCCCAAGAGGCTAAATTGATGAATCCGATGATGGATGAGTTAATCCATTACCCATCATCTGCTGCTAGATTTTGTGACATTTACGAAGAATGCCAATTTTTTAATGATTGGAGACAATGATGCGATTCCGAAAATCGCTGGAAATCTGACCGATGTTTCGGTGAAGTTTATCTGGCGGTGTACAATTTTAAAAATTGTTACATTAATTATTCAGCATGTCATAATGATATACAGGGTGTGTACTGTATACGTTCATTAAGGCGTAAATAACAGAAAACGGTTATAATGTGGTATTGTCGAAGCGTATTACAAATCCTGGTGACAAATTATGGATATTATCTGCATTGTTGTATGAAGCAGCGATTTTGACATTTGACCATCCCCTCCTCCCCCGCCCCCTAAGACGATACGTAATACTCGAACGTCCCCATCGTCCAATTTCCGTAAGGTTGTTCATTAAAGAAATTTAACGTTATTGAAATTTATTCGCGTGTATGTTATAAATGAAGAGGATGTGTGGTCGCTCGCGAGAATATGTGACTTATCATAAAAAAATCAATCCCTTCTCCCCTGAGCAGGCTGAGCTTCGTGCATGTTGTCCTTAATTCTTATTATCTCCATATTGAAATTTAAAAATAACCCCGTGTTTTATTGCTGACCGCTCAGTTCCGGAAGACACCATTTGGCACTCGATCGTCGCCTGCGAGCAGCCGAATGACGGTTGTTTCACTTTTGCCATGGCCTTATTTATCCCGTATGCTAATTTTTCAGTTCCTGAATTATGGCGGGTGGCCATATTGGAAGAGCCGAATTCGCTGGCCTAGCTCTGGCTCTCTCTTACATTCTCGTGATTTTCCCCTTTTGCTTTTGTATTTACTCAGCACGGATATCGATTACGTCGCACGGGTTTGTGTAGTCACACACAGTTTGCATGTATTTCGTGGCCAAAGGGGTGGAAGGAGTCGATAGGGGTAAGCCTAGGGGGCGCTGCGTGGGGGTGGGACGCGCTCTATAGGGGACCATGGCCTACTATCGAGGGGAGGAATCGGATAAAAATGATATCCCACTCTTCAGCTTCTTATGCTCCAGTCTTCGTGGACGTAGAAAGACATTCTCCCTCAATTTGTAGCATCAAATCGTCCACTACAGTTGCTCGAAATGACAGCTGCCATCTGGCCTCATTTGCATGCAGCGCCAAAAGAGCACTTTGCAACCCATTTCATCTCTTTCTCGTTTTCTACCACCCATCAGACTTCTTCCGCCTCAAGTGGTCAAGTGAACGCCGTGGACAATTTTTACACGTCCACTTAGGCTTTAGGCATCCTCAAGATGGCAAATTGAGGACTTCCGGAAACCTGAGGTCTGCTCAAACGAGGCAAAGGTCAATCGAGTTTAGAAAAAAGATTCGAGGTCCTTGGGATGTCCATGCATTGAACTGGTGTCCGAGTTTCAGTTGGTGTGAATTGTTTCAGGGTCACATTTATACTGTTTGTGTTGTGTACAAAACCAAAATAATTCTTTTGTATACAGTGGTGCGTACGTTTGCTATTGGCAAGAGTTTGCTGAAGAACATCGGATAAATGGAACGACAATTAAGGTGCAAAAGTGAAGTTAGATTAACATACATGTACATTTTTCATATGCTGCATCAAGTTTTAGCAAACTCGAATAGACCATACCCTATAGTTCCCTGCTGGTTTTTCATGAAGCCGAGAATTTTGGGTGTTTTGCAACGTGTCACCACCAGGTGGCAGACTTTCCTGAAAATTACCATGTAAACCCTCATGGATTAGTGACTTGCTGTAAGGCAGCGTTATGTATAGAGACCGTAAAGTTTGCACGTAAACATATTGACGTCTGCCCTGGTTGATAAAGCTACACATCCTCGAACTTTTCGATTATCCCATGCATGTATATTCCATTTAGAACGCCCATTCTTACTCTTATTATGAGCAATATTGGATATAAAAATGATAAAGGATTGAAATGTAGGCCTAATGGGTTTTCTATATGCATACGCTGTTCGTTGTTTATCTATCTTACTCTCTCAATCTCCATACAAAAAATCCTTTTTAATTTACTTATTGTTTCACCTCCCTCATTCTCTCATAGGCTTCGTTTAAGCCTAGCTCAATATTTTTCCTTCGTTCATTTTTCTGTTTCATGTGTTATCACTTGAGTTGATTAATATATACAGTGTATGGGATCAATGAAATGCTACCATTCGAGAGCGAGGAAATCATTTCTTTTTTTGTTTTTTTTGTTTTTATTTGTGCTAGTTCAAACGGACCATGTGATGGTAGGGACAACTTGGCACTGATACACCCTCATCTGGGATAGGGCAGGGGGGGGGGGGGGATGGAAGGGGCAAAACCCTTAAGACGCAAATGTGATTAGATATTTGTTTGGGGCACGAGCTAGATGTCAACATACTTCAGCTATTATAATCCTAGTGATGATTTGGTTTTGAATAAAAGCATACATCAAGATGAGAAAGTGTACGAATGGCTCGTATATGAGGATTTGTGTAGCGAAATTAGATACGAGTAGATGAGCCGTGTCTGGGATTTATTTTTTGATCTTATAAAGACACAATTCGTTTCGATTTATGAATTCCTCCCTTCGACGCGTGCGTGCAACACACGAAATGTTAATTTTGTATATTATATCGAAAGCCAGAGAACAGAGTTTTCTCCGACCACCATTCAAATGTGCGTGGATGGATTTTGGTGCTTAAGCTTATTGCCTGCGCGGATAAAACTAAGATTTGGACGTGTTTGTCTCAGAATAAAACGTCCTTCTAGCTGATTGGGTCGGAGAAAATATTCAGATTGAACGGTTTTGGTGTCGTAAAACGAGAAGAAAATTTTCTTTTATGAGTTTGACCGGCCATAAACGGACCCCATTACGTATGCATTGGCGAATTTGTAACCTCTCGACATCTCCCCATCACCGGGGTTGCATTTTATAATGTCGTATTTTTAAGAAACGCGCTTTGAATCCCTGGAATCGAACCAGCCATTGGCCGAGAAGAGACCTCATGACGTTACTTCCGGTATGCAACTGGGACGGCCAAACAAAGTACAGTCGTTGTTAACTTACATGTTAACATTCATAACTGCATTTTCTTTATTTCATGCCTTGGTCTATAGTTTGCGATTTGTTAAATTGCGGAATTTATAGGTTGTTTTATACATTGTGCCTTGCCCTTTCATGCATCATACATGTATTGGTTGGGTAATAATATAGTGGACTTCTCCTAATTTTCAGCTTTATGAAATGGTCGATGGGTTCTATATTTCGGTGTAGGTGGCAGCACCAGTGGGACCTTCTTCAGGTGCAAGCAACTGTTTGCTGCAGCACCTTTCAGTGCAAATGTATAGCGGGTTTTAATCTTTTCTGTAGTCAATTTGGACAGCTTTTTTGGCACGGGTGATCTGTTTGATTCCCTGGGGACCGATGACTACGATCGGTGTGAGAATGTTCGATACATAGTTTTTCGTTAATTGGCGTCTAATAGTCCTATAAGCGCTCGGGCCTATCACTGTTACACATTATCGGTTGATGAATTACCGCTTTGATTATGTACTCGAATTGATGGGCGATCGTGTGTGATGCATTATTAGATTTGTCAAAATGTTTCATCACAAAACGAGAGGCCCCTCGACTGCGTAATTGCGCCACCCGGGTTTGCGTTGCCTACAGGCAGGCCCTATTTGTACACGCTCGTACTTTTGTATTATTTATTTAGCTTCTACTATTATCAACTGAAGGGTATTTAATGGGAGGGAAATAGGGCCACTCAACTTGTAGCTGCGTGGCATGGCGTATGTGCTATTGAATTCCTCATCGGGGCAATCGATAACTTCCAATCAGGGGCTCCCTCGATGCACTCGCAGGCCCCTGATCAATTCATTATGCACTATCATCGCCGATGAGCATTAAACCCTTTGTATGCATGGGTCGTCTACGACAGCACAGGTCGAGAATAGACAATCGGACTCAGTGACGTGTCGAACGAGCTTCCAGGGCACCTTGGAGTCCTTAGGAAAGATTGGGAGAAATCTGTCAATGTTAGAGAAAAAAAAACTAGGTTCAGGAAAAACTAGTGCTTTTTAACCGGCCACCTAACACATGTTTGGGTTGGCAGGGCAGTTTTATGAATGTACGAATTATACATACGCCCTATGATTATACAGTGTGTTGGACATGGAAGTCATGCATTGACATTAGGTCATGGACCTGGGGGAAAGTCAGGATACTTGGCCTTAAGGTCAGGTCATTAGCTTGATGCCTATGATTAATTCAATAGATATTTGACGACAGTCGGATTACCTTGCTTAAAGAAAATAAGAAATGGCAACTCTTGTTGACCATTTAAATGGGGAAGTTGCACTTGCAGAAATAATTTACAGTGGGAAAAAATGAATTGAGTTTTCGTTCTTATCATATTTTTACATACTGTATACTAAAAGGCATGTGTGCAAGTCATGGGAAAGTCATTGCATTTGCAATATCAAATGTGGTAGATACCAGGTTTAAAAAACATGCACATGTTTCCATACATTATGTCTGCATGCACATAGTTTGCCAAAAAAAAATATCATTTCATGCGTTTTATTACGCGAAGTACGTGCATGTGGCAAATGTTAACATTGTTAACTTGTATCATCTTTATGCAGAATATTTACGACGAATTTCTGCTTAAATAAGTTGCTGCTGCCACTATTTTTTGGCCTTACCAATTAATCGTACTAATCAGGGTATTCCAGACTGATTCCTGCATAGGTACTAGTATGTCTTGGTAGGGGTTACTGCATGCACATGTATATGTGATAATACCATGTGTCCCTTCTGTACTACTAAGAATAGTACAGTATATGTATTATAAATTATAATATTACTGTAGATGCAAGATGAACTAGGCCATTTCGACTTACTGGCCTTGATGTTATTGGTAAGGTAATCTGTTTGTGACAGGTGGTTACGAGCGCATGGGACGTAATTGAACTTTGTGAACTCGCACCCCTGCAGGATGGGTTCGACATAATTTTATTTTAGCAGCAATTGCGTCATTAACATTAAACAAGTAACAACATTTATGCCAATGAATTCGGCAGCTCAGTTGGGATTTTCTCAAATGCCTAATCTGAAATTGTTTAAGAACCTCAGGGCCATTGGTTGTTTAATACAAGGCTGATTGGCGTTAAGTGGCACACGGTGTTTCATTACATGTACACAATGCCGCCATGTTGAAAGTGAATTCGTTCCAGATCCACTCCACGTGGCGTCTTTCGTTGCCAGCCAAGTGTTTCGTGTTGACCGAAGGCAGAACACGAGTGGTTTGGGTGCACGTCACAGCCCACCTGCAAGAGCGAATGTGTCATCTACTTTGAGCCAGATCATACGTCTGAAGACAGGTGGTTGCAATCTCTGGTTGCTGCGAGCAGGGTTTGCGAAAGACGGCAAACAAACATTATCAGCGCTTATATAGGAGGGAAAACAGACGATTATGGCTCGAAGAAAGGACACACACTTGAAATCCTAATCGTTGCATGGCGGATTTATTACACCAGCCCTTTCATACACTTCGACTCTTTGCTCGGTGATATCAGAAACTGGTCTCGGTTATCGTTTGACAGGCGCTGATATCAACGTCAGTTGTCCTTCTTTTTCCCTACAACATCAATGCAAAGTGGGCTTTCTCCTGTGGTTTTTTTATTTTTTATTTTTTATTAAATTTAGCGCTGTTTTTTAAGTCGAAATATTTCACCATTGTAAGAGTTTCATCATAAAAATGTTTTTTGTTGAGCTTGGAAAGGTAAGAATATGGCCCTGGAAAACTCAGGGAGTTTTGCTGTTAAAAATTAGTGGTCACCATATGATATTGCATGCAATTGCTGGTAATACAGGATATAATGGTTATTGAATAGGGCAAAAAGTACTTTTTTATATTTGGTTTGGGGACACTGCGGTCCTCGAGAACATTGAACTTGAAAAGGTCTTTAGTTACATATCAATTTCGATTTAGGCTCTAATCACCAGTAAATCATGAACGTCAAAATCTGGAACATCGAGGCAGGTCATGGAAATCTTGCAAAGGGCAAAAATGCCAAGGAAATTGAGATAATTTATTGCTATCCTTATAATAATTTTTAAATTAAATCAAAAATAAGGGTGTTTCATGGCCTGTAAAGAAATTCTATATATTACCACACCAAATAGTGTGCTAATTTCATGCAAGATGTCAGGAAATTACTGAAAAGTAGTTACTCAATATCAGGGAAATTGACTTTATTTCTCAAGTTCGCTTCGGCGTTCCCATGTTGGTGTTAAAATAGCAAATATTATTTCACTTTGGGCTCCCCTTAAGTTGGGTCCCCCGTCCCCACCAGTCGCGCCATCTGTTTGCATCTTGCGCAGGCTGCAGCATCGATGAATGCAAATGAAACGAAGAAAAGGGATGAGGAAGGAAGGCGAGGGCAGATGGACAAATAAATACACAATTATTGTGTAGGGGGCAGATGTCTTCCCGACCCCTCCCCCCTCCCTTCCCATATTTTCTGTTGTTTGATGTATGAAGTGCACACTTTTGATAAGAAAAATAAGGTCGTTATCGTAGGGGCAGATGCTCGTTGAGATGAAACTGTTTTCACATATGGGCTTGATAAGAAACAGCTACAAGTTGTCGTTGTTGCAACCTAAGTTATTATTACGAGTACTGAACGAACACGCCCAGCAACGGGCTTTTCTGTCATCACTTGGATGAAAACAAGACGTTGCCAAACGACCGTATATTAGGGTGGTACACCCATGCACAAATGACCCTTATGCTGGTGGGAAGTGGACACGAAACCCTACACTTGCAAGGGCTGGAACCTAGAACTAAAATGCCACAACTTTCGAATTAATTTTTCTCACCATTTCCTGACTAATTCGACTAATTCATGCACAGGACTTGTTCCTTGCATAATTGTTGCCATTACAACCTATGTACATATATGAGCTTCTTTATTTAATGAAGTATAGGAAAGGATTTTATAGGCGCTTAAATCAAACTTTGGAAAATTGAAGTAAATGCTAAATAGTGTGCAATTTTACAAGTCGTGTGGCGAGTTATATAGGGACGACGTGATAAAAAAATAAGGACGATTCAGGAGAAAATGGTTTTGCAAGAAAAATCCGTTTGGAGCATCCGATATTTCAGTTGTCTTTCTAAGGCAAGATTCGACATGTAATCCATTCTAGTCTTAACAATTAATGGTGAAATAGAATGCGATATTCCGTGAATTGATTAACAAGAATGGAGTGACAAACGCACATTTTTATCTTCACGTATACAGTACATTGTATTTATTGGATTCCGCTCGGATTTTGTGCACAATGCGATCGAATTTTTATTTTGGCCAATATGGTTCTAGTCCTTTATGAGGAGTTTTCCTGCAGACTATGTTCCTCCTTTATGCGAAATTGCTTTTGTGCGGTTTTCACTTCATCTGCTTAAGTGTGCGTATAAAAGAAACTCGTTGAGGCGAATTTGCGCCCGAAATAACTATTTGCTTGAGATTGAATTAAGTTTTGCGAATATTTCCGCGGAAGGCGACACAATTTCGCCCGTTTTATTTCCTCTTATAGGCTTTCCATTCCGTTTAATTATGCTAATTTGCAGTGGACGAGGCCCAAAGCGCCCCAAAGCGTTCGCGCAGATGTCTTCCCATAAACGAACGAGGTTCCCTTAGTGGATACTAATTAGGAAGTTATTACATTGTATAACTAAGCAAACATTCATTATTCTTGATTAGTCAATCGAAATCAAGATATCATTGAGGGTGTGAATGTTATAGCTGGATTTAGGCTAAATTTCTAATTATTTGTTTTGAAAAAGTCTGAGAAATTTCAGCAAATTAATAATGCATCTAACAATTCTAGTTATTACAAAAATCAAGACATTACAGTTTTATGAAAGAAATTAAGAAATTATTAATGCAATTTCTTACGTTGGCACGTTCAATATACAGCTGTCATGAAACTGTGTTTAAACTGCAAAAGTCACGGAAGTGTAAAATTCCATTTCTGAGGTAATCCCTGTATTATTTAATAAGTAAATAGTTAATTTGCTCTGAACAGTTTCATACATTTTCTTCATCAGCTGCATACACAACAAAATATAACATTTACAACTTAATTTATTTCGATTGTTATTTTTAAAAAAAAGTGATGATCGTTATAAGCATCTCCAGTATGGGTGCACATTACTCCCCTTTCCAAATTAGCATTATGGGGCAAAATCCACCAATGGCAAATCCCCCGAATTTCATCTTTTCTGAAAAGCATAAATCTGGATAATTCTTCCCTGGCAGCACGTACTCCAGCATGGCTTAATCCCGTCTCAAAAATGTTCGCTTCATTAAAACGGGACAAAAGGTTGTCCAAAAATCCCGTTTTTCCCATGTGTGTTCCCCTCCTCTTAGGCCTGACACCAGGGGGAGACGCGTGTCCTTTCTTCCCAAAAAGCCTAATGTACTTTTCTGGTACCCCCAAGAGCTCAAATCAAGAAGAAAATATTATACCCCTGGGCACGGGCAAAGGGGTCCCGACCGAGTATTATTATAAAAAAGGGGCTTCGGAAAAATTCATCCCAAGATTCGATTGAAAAATGAAGGGAAATTGGACGGGCTGGGGAAAGGGAACGTCATTAAAGATGACTCACTCAAGTGTCAGGTTAGGAGCAGAGACTGTTAGGGCCTCTTCGGACAAAGGAAGCGATCGTGGGGGGACCCTCTCGAATTTGCATTAAACTGATTAAATAAATTGACATCAGAAAAGACGGCTTTGTCATCGATCAAATACGTGTACGTGTAATCGAAAGTGTTCAGTGGTTTAGCAATTGCCCTACTTCCAAAGTCTGCTTATTTTTCCCGGGGGTGGCGCTGCTGAACACCCCCCCCCCCCCCCGGCAAGATCAAGGTGGACAATTAACGATGATTTTATCAAGGAACGCCCTGAAATTTATTTTGGCAATTTCTCGCTCGTAATAATTTATGTTAAAACGTTCCATGCAGTTATTTGTTTTTAAAAAAAATAAACTGGGAAGAATTTCAAATAGAACCCGACTGGAAAATTAGTTGCAATCTCAATAAAAAGTGACGGTAATCAAAAATTAAATTGACAAATCCCTTTAAAAAGTAATAAGTGGAAGCTAAAATGCGAAACGTCACGCGTATACCCTATGGGAGGTTAAGGTCGATCTAAATTCTCTCTACTAGAACCCGACTGGAATAACGTTTACAATTGTTTTCAAAACTAGAAAATTAAAAATTTGACTGCAATTTAAAGTCATCATCAATGCCTTATCCTCATTTATGTTTTAGTAGCCTGTCATCATTTTAAGGGTGGAGGTTGGCTTGCAACTGACGAGTTATCACTTTTACAATCATTTTTTGATATGAATGCAGTTACGTCTAGTATTCATATGTGATTCTGTGTAGAAAGTCCTAGCCTTACAAAAATGAATTACAAGAAACACATTTTGGAAAATGATAGAACGACTACTAACGCTTATTTCAAGTGTTGAGTTTACAGGGTTTGGCAGCAGGCGGCGCTGTAATCGCTAAAATAGAAAATGGCATTGTGTAATTGGCAAGTTTTTTTTAGAATTTTTTTTTGTAAAGCGGACTTCATGATCACCCTGTATTCCAAGCGTTCTCCTATAAAGAAGCGAATAGAGACAAAATTATTTTAGCTTTCTACTGTATGTTTTCCAGCTTCTTGAATATGTATTACATGCTCAGATGAGTAACCTAAATTCTCAAATTTGTCTCTCCAAATCACAAAATCTGACTTGACGTTAGCGTCTGTGGTTGTTAGTGGAAATGGTACGTGTTACCCTTCCCAAAATGGAGAGATGGTTGTTGTTGTTGACGATAATCTTCTGTTCATGAGTCCAGTGAAGCAGTGGTCAGTACGCGTGCATTAAGGGGAGCCCCCATAGGGAGAGGGCATCATCTCGTCGTCCTCAAATGCGAAATTAATCGATTCGGTCGTAGGAAATGCATATATGGGAATCTAATGAAAAGACAAAATAAACGTAAATAATGTTAAGAGGAGCCCGGGCTCCTCTCTTATTGATTGATGGCTCGGACCGAAAGGATTAAAGGAGAGAAGCGAAAGGGTTAAATGGAAATGGGGAAGGCGCAAATGGCCACCAATCCATAACGCATGCATATAAATGTCTCAAATTAATGTTTTACTTGTATTTTTGAGTATTGCATAGTGCACTGCTACCTAATGCATAGCAAGTTTTATTTTTCTGGAAATACACTGTACATTGTATATCAGTAATCCCTACCCTCATTACAAAAGTTAATTTAAAAAACTGTTGGTTGCAGGGACCTGATTTTGGAAAAAGGTAGAACTATAGTCGTCTCGGCAAACGAACGAAATTTTTTACAGCCAATCAGAGAGATTCGGCTTATCGATGTACTGCTTCAGGAGTTTCATATGTAAGAGGAAAATGGCTGCCATGCTCGATATTATATTACAGGATGGACGAGTCGCAAACAGGAAATTGGATCCTATTGGTCTGTACGACGCCATTTTTTCGTTCTTTTGCCGGGACGACTATTGGGAGTGTGCAGCGAAAGGGTCGCCATCTAGTGGCAGTCGAGTAAGCTCCCATGAAAGTAGGATACGTTTAGCAAATAACATGGCGAAATTCGATAAAATCAGGCTAGTGGCCCAAAAATAAATACGGAATGCTTTAAATACCAACAAAGAGTATTATTGGGTACCGCAGAGTTAGTCAAAACCGTTAAAATAATAATTAGCCCGCATTTACGAGCTTAGTTGGGGAAAATGAAAAACTTCCCATTGCATTTGAGGCTTTTATCCTACTCTCGCGGCCATGAAACTGGCTGACTGCAGCGCCACCAGTGGCGTTGCAAACTCCCAATGGAGCTGATTCAATTTTAAACATGTTTGGCCTCCGATTATATCAGAGACCAAAAATGTTATTAGGGGTCTGCCTTGAAATAATAACAAATGATGACATGGGGGCGTCTGACAATCGCGAAAGTGATGACATAATATTTGAACGTCTCCTGGTAGGAATACTTCTGTCGTGTTAGCTGCATTGTCCTCCACCAGAGGTCGTGCCGTCCCGTGGCTTTCTGGACCCAGAAAAGCAACAGATTTCCACTGTTTATCTCTTATTGATCAGTGGTGATTCTGGTGAAAGACGATCGAGGCACCAGCTAGCAGCCAGGACCCGGATAAAAGAGAATTTGGGGGTGAGGGGGGGGGGGGGGGGTTAGGGGATAACCGAGATTTGGGCCTCTATTTTTCTTTGTCCTTTTTCGACGCCCCTCGCCCCTTAGCGGTGGTTGTTTGCGCCCCCTGGATCTCGAAGAAAGCCAGAGCTCCCAGTAAGGGTAACGCGTGCCGGGCGCGTGGCAGATGGCGGCTTTTAGGGGAACCAGGGAGAGACTTAGGGGCAAGCACAATGGGAACAAGACGTTGCCCGAGGGAGACGAACACTGAGGGGAATCGCGCTATTAAAATGCGAGTTAAGGGGGCCCGAATATATAAAAAACGTTCATAGGGGTCGCTGTTCTTCCAAGGGCGCCATCTACACTCGCTGGCTTCAGACACCGCCCCCCTCCCGCTAAGGGGGCTAAGGACACCCTGCACCGTCTGTCCCGCACAATGCCCTCAGCTAACTGGGAAATTCCCATCTGGACCTCCACTCGTCTTTGTTACGCGACTTTAGCCGTCAGAAGTTCAACTTTTGGGTAAGAATGGGCAGCACCCCCATGCGGAAACGCTGCTTCCTAGTGCCACCCAGACGGCCACTTAACGAGTTGGTGAACCTAGATGGCCGAATAAAGCTTCGCAGTTCAATTCAGTTTCAATTTAATGCACAAAATTTAACACATTGAGATTTCAAGGGAGTAATGGACAGAGGTTGTAAGAAAATAATGAACTGGGCAATATGATTGATGCTGCCTACATTGCTTGAAGGGCTAATTAAGCATCTTCGCTGATTTGCAAAATCTCCAAATTTGATCAGTTCCGAGCATTAGAGTGAGGTTGTCGTATACATTTCTTACGTCACCATCTCTAAATTTAGGGCAAAAACGTTAAATTGAGAAATTATATTAATAAAGCTTCGCAGTTCAATTCAGTTTCAATTCAATGCACAAAATTTAACACATTGAGATTTCAAGGGAGTAATGGACAGAGGCTGTAAGAAAATAATGAACTGGGCAATATGATTGATGCTGCCTACATTGCTTGAAGGGCTAATTAAGCATCTTCGCTGATTTTGCTAAATCTCCAAATTTGATCAGTTCCGAGCATTAGGGTGAGGTTGTCGTATACATTTCTTACTTCACTATCTCTAAATTTAGAGAAAAACGTTAAATTGGAAATTAGATTAATCTGTAGCAGTTGTTTTCATTATTATGTCCAACTTTTGTAAGTTCACTGATAGGACGTCCAATTAAGAGGGGGAGGAAGAGTGGTTGTCCAGTTCAGAATGTCCAATCTGATGGACGTCGTTTATGCAAAGCCTCTGAGACTTGGAAGAATTGAATGTTGTTTGTACACCAAGTCTGTCGTCCCAACATCTTTTTGATATGAAATTGCTTACCGAAAAGAAGTTTGTTTTAAGTTTGTGTGGAGATGCTGCAGATGTGTGTATGGGGCTGTGTATAGCTTTGGCCAGGCACGTATTCTTCCTGTACACATGGGGTCTTAGTCATTGTTTCATTTCTCCCTTTTAACGCCAAATCCCCATCTTTTTCTGCCTGGGAAACCCCGTGATTGGAGATGCTGTACGGGGTGAGTCACCCATCTGGATTTATTTCGCCTTTTTTAATATGAAAGCCAGGCAGAGGGCGCTGCTCGTGGTCCCCCTAAGCACTAAACCGACTTTAGGTTAGCGACGACCTTTTCGCGGCCCGATGCGTTTCTTCTTGGGTTACGGCCCTTACCCCCTTTCCCCTTAACCCCCCTACCCACCCCCTAACCCCCCCTCGCACTTTCTCCACCCCGTCTTTGTGCCCTTTGTTCGTTCGCTTCTGCCTCCCCCCAATCTCATTCGTCCTAAGTTTGATATCTGGAGCGGGACAAAGGGGGGCTTCGGGAACCCATCCCGTACCCGGGTGCGGGACCCCTCGGCGCATTTTCTATTAAATTTGCGCGTCCCCCTCCCGTCTTGGCGCGTGTCGTTCCTCTCTCTTTCGCCCCCGTAATTCTTCTCGTATGCAAATTTTTGGTCGAGGGGACCCGGGTAAGGAACCCCGGGTCCGCCAAGCGGGCCATTGAAAAGACACGACACGTGGCGGGCAAAGGCAGCTGATTCGATATGGGGGAACAGGAGTTGAGGGGATTTAGGTGCATACACCTAATGACGAAATGTCCCCCTGGGATCCCGTCTGATTCACCCCAAAAAACTGCGGGGAAAATGCCTGACACAATGAGGGATGATGAGCTAAGAGGTGCATTCGAGGCACGCTTTTCTGTTTGGCCACACTTGGACGATGACTAAGAAAAAGGGATGACAATTGCGGCCCGTGGACGATGACGCAAAAAAATGGCGACTCGGGGGTCAGAGGTAATGGCCGGCTGGAAGACAAAGAGGGGGACGATGCATCCTCTCCCGAAAATGCTCCATGAGCAAATCTGGGCCGATCAACTGGATAATGGGAGGAGGAGAAATTTAATAAGAGGCGAAAGTATTGGGGGCAAAGGGGATTAAAGAAGCGAAAACAAGGGCCAATGGAGCGAACACCCCCCACCCCCGAAACCAGCCACGAGGTAATGAAAGTGATTTTGGTCAGCGAATGCATAAACGGTTTCACCCGAATTGGTTTGTTTTGCATTTAACGAGGCAGGGCAAGGTCCTGGAAGTCCTCCAATGTTTTGTGCACCCTGTATTTTATTTGACAGTACAGCCTTTATTCCTCTTGCAGTTGTTGCTAGAATTCAGCTGCGGGGGTAATTCAAATCTGTGGATGGCTTCATCAAAATATTTATTGGATTCGACTTTACCACCCCTACCTTGGATATATTTTAAGTACATCATGTAGTTTCCATGTTCCATTCTAGTGAGTACAGCACATAAATGCACGAAATGCAAACATGCCCAAAACTTACTCCTATTAACTCTGTAAAAGTCTTGTAAAATTAGTTTTTGTAATGAAGGTAGAACTTTATGATCACCACGGTGAACCCGGGCCATGGTATGGTAAAATGATGCTCTGTGAACTTCGAGATAATTTTCATACATTTCTTATATTCGGGTGGTTTGAATTGTTACTTTGCACGTTTATCTTGTCCCGAAAAAATTCACATGATTTCCAGAGTCCCTTTGATCGTCACTGATCTCACAATTATAGCATTGGACAACATTACACTATTTACACTAACATTGCCCAAACATAGCAGATACAGGACGTTAGCAGGGTTCTCCCAGACCTGGAAAAATCAGGGAAGTTGCAAATTGAATATATATGGGGGAACCCTGGTTAGTGAAAACCGTTTGTTGGTGTTGCATCAAGATCCAATTTAATTTCCAAACATTAGTGTTTAAAGGCTGGTTGTTTGAAAACAATTCCTTTGTTCCTAAAGTAGGTATGCAGGGTGCAATGAAGTAGGATTTAAGGAAAATTGAGACATTCCTGTCACCCTGTACAAATGCCGGTTCGCTATCGCCCTCTAGTGGGTGCATTGTTCGAATCTGATCTGCCTCGTCTCTGGAGAACGAGTCAATTTTCTTTCTTCTTTTTGTCAGGGCCATATAATAATGTTGATTTCACGAAAAGTGACAAAACCTACGTAGGCGCCAATCTCAACGCGAAATGCAAATTAAGTAAGAATACATATCGAGGTTGAGGTCCAAAAAATAAAGGGGGAAGGAACGGGGAATAAGGTGGATCGAAAGGAAGGCAGAAAAAAACACACAAGGATTTGTGGACTAAGCAGGGCGTGGTTGATAACGCGTTAAGAGGCAATTTTTGAAATTAAAAAACTACAATTCCGCGAATCAACTTTGCAGTCTTAGCGCTCCAGTTATGGCGCTAATTGCATTCTTTGTCCTCGTATCCCTTCGTCCCCGAGGACCCCTGCCAGGCTTCTCCCCCAAAATACAACCTCGGCCTAAGTTTTTTTTTTCATTTTGTACCTTGAAAGAAAGGCTTGAGAAACACATGCAGCCCCTAAAATCCAAAACCATCAAAGCAGAGAAGCTGTGTGGGGAAGCCAAATGTCTAAAATACGGGGTGAACGTGAAATCTTTTTCACACGATCGTGTGAGTACGTATTGCGAACAATCTCGTGTGGTTTTCTACAGTGCAGAAATCTCTTGATAATTCAGTTTTCTTTTGAAATCGCGCTTAACTCTGATATATGTAGGTGATTTTGTATCATGATAAAATATTACAGAAATCTGTCATATTGTAGCGCTACCTGCTGGCACTCCCCCTAAACGAAACACACGAAAAGGAGGCAAAATTAGGTTTTTTAACTAAAGTTTCTTCAATTACTTTTATAATGAGGGTAGAATCTCACAAGCACGATATAAGCATGCCATGTTAAAGCGTTGTTTCCAACATCATGCTTTCATGTCGTGGGGCATTTCCCAGAGCAGTTTTCCGATATGCAGTGAGACTCGATTTTGCGGTTCCCTAATCGTTTTTTCCCATCTTTCGATCCCCTACAGTTGTGACTTATCGGAAGTAATGTTTTTCCCTCGTTTAATCTGATCGTAAATAGGCGCCCATACTGTATATTGGGCCAGAAACTCACCTTGTGGGCTTCAAGGGGTTTTTTCGTGCACGAAACGCATTGTGGGAGGGGATCCAAAAGGGGGTTAATTCGGCTTAACACGGAGGTGGAGCACGAAGAGGGGCCCAAAGTGAAAAGTATTAAAATGCATTATTATTGCACGAAAACAAATTAGAAGATTTGCATGAAACACGGTGTGCCTACAGGTCCGCGAGTACGTGAACATTACGACACGCTTTTTTTTATTTCGTCTACCTACGTGTGCGTTTTATTGCCTATTTGTTCCTAACTAGATAACCTCGCCAACGAAAGTCCGATAACGAAATGCTTTGAAATTCATTAATCGCATTTTAACACGCGATTTAGTGCAGTTTTATTAAGACTGCCCCGTTCCTATCTCCCCTCTCTCAACCTTATAATTTATACATTTCCGTCCTATTTTGCGCCAAAAACCCTGTTGTTGCTGCTCGCTTTATGATGGTCTAATGCGTTATTTGTCATAAAAAGATTTCTGTTCGTTTTGAGGGTCCACCGATTCGTATCGGAACGGAAAATTAATGAGGGAGGAAAAAATGCGAGGAAATTAGTAACGACGAACGCTGATGCTACTCTGGTAATTGCCTTAATTATTCAACGATCAATTTATCTCTGATGCTGAAGTCACTATCTGTACGGTTTTAATAGCTAAACAAATGGGTGAATTTGAGAAAACCAAGCCATCCGTATAGCTGGCCTAAAGTGAAATAAAAATATGGAATTTTACTTCATGTACACGTACATTGTACGGTATATGGTGTTAGAGAACTAGTGGTTGGGAGATGTTAGAGAAATTGGAATAGTTTGCTATTATTGTTAAAACAATTTAATGGTAGTTTCGCTAACTACACATCGTTTGAACATTCCATGAATAAAAAATGTTGAGTTTTCTTATGATAACACGTTGTAATGCGTGACAAATTTCAATTCAAGATTTGAAAACTGCTCCAAACATCTTGTTCATGTACATGTAGGTAATTGCCAGAGTTTGCCTGTCGATTTGGCAGCTAAGTAAAAGCTTTCATGTTTTGGTTAGTTTAGTAAAGGTTGCACTCAAAAACCACCTAAAGGATACATTTGGGCAACTAGGACATGCTCCATTTTTGTCCACTGTCTGCTGGACATGAACGGTACCTATCCAGGCTGACACATTTGAGGCATTGACTGTACCGAAGTTTGTCATAGTCAACTGTCGTGTTGAAAAAAGGGGAACTGCTTTTTTCCATTTATTGACCCATATTTAAGTAAAGTGTCCGAAGTTATCACTTATTGATTGATCCCATCAAGCAGCACTTAGCGCTAGTCTGCCATCGCTTTCGTTCGTAATTACAACCTCTTTAAGGTCCGTTTATAAACAAAGGTCCCTTTATGGGGGAGAGCGTTTGCGCCGCTGGCGCATTAAAAAATAATCGATTAAAAAATTAAGACAATTTAGCCTACTTGGGTTAATGCGTTTTGATGGATTTCTGCTATTAGCATTATTATTGTTTTTCATTCGTGTCACATACGTATTTGTAACGAACCAAAAAAATGAGCAATCATAATCTGGATAAGAGCCAGGGCAAATTATGCACTAGAAATCTCTTTTCTCGCTCATTAGCACCTTTTTCGTATATCCAACTGGTAAGTTGTTAACGCGATGTGCGAATGTTTATGAAAATTAGAAGGGTCCTGCATACAGGGTGCCTTATTTCGGGCGTTATACGTTAAAAATCGCCATTTTAAAAGGACTATCTCCAGACCTGGGACATCGGAAACATTAGAGATATGGAATAGTCAGAGAAATGTTAGGGTTGTTTTTGAATCAAGCAAGTGTCACGGTCTCACCTTCTACCTGTATCAGCATTGCACTATTGAATGCAAATCTTTTACTACTTTTTCCATGGGGACTTGGTTACGTTTATCAAAGTGACTTGACTTCTAGTTTACTCGAATCAAGTCAAGGTAGGCAAAACAAGCTAACCTTCAATCTTTGTCTTTCGTCCAAACTAAGTGGTGTCGCCATATTTATTCAGAAACAGAATAAAAGGCATACCATGTTGTGTTGCCCTTATAAGATCACAGCATCATTTTGTGATGCTGTGAGCTGTGATATATTTTGTGATTGATCAGTTAGGAAAATTTAATTTTAAAGGGGGAACTCTCTACATGTAATGCATATAACAATCAATAAACACGAGCATTCCTGACACTGACATGTAATGCATGGAAGCGGTCAGGGCGGTCTGTGAAATTTGTTTTAAAAACTCGAGAAGTCGGTGAAAAGTCAGACAAGTTCGAAATTTGATTTCTGGGGAGACTGATAGCATACCTCTCACATTGGCACATGTCATAATCTTGAATTTTGTGGTGGTGATTGTCGTCGAAAATTAAATTGCTTGGGGGTGGGGGATGAAACCCGGATGTCGATTTATTTTTCGCTGTAGTTGGCGGTTTTTGATTCTGCTCTGCAAATACGTACTCTGGCAGCGCCCCCTGCCGGCGGCTCCTCGCCAGCGCCCCCTGGCGACCGCAGCTTGGCCGGTCCAAAATTAGCCTCCCAGTTAAGCCGGTTGTCCGAGCTGGACGCTAAACCCTTTCGTTACTGTCCACACGCGTCCACCATGTTTGTTTTTGAATTTTCAACCGCTTTTAATGAGGGGAGGGAGGTGGGTGTTTGACAGCCTTTCAGCGCCTGTTCCCCACTATAGGAAGAGTAGTAGTAGTAGAATGGCATGGGCACAGCATAGTAGTAGTAGTAGCTTTGCATTTATTTACTTATTCCAGCCGACAGATTTGTTAATCGATTTTCTGCTGTTGGCTAGCTTTAGACCATGAGAGAGTGGTCCGGTCCAGGCCACCGCCCCCTCCGGCCCCCTCGCGCGAGTGGGCAGCGTTGGGGAGGGAAGGGGTGAGCCGGGGACGAATGCAACCCCCCCCCCCCACCCCCCAATCCCTCCCAACTCTGTATCTGCATCTTGGCGTGCATGCCTAATGCGATGACCAATACAAAAGCATGCAACAGCGGGAGAATCAGATTCAACTCTTTTGAGTTATTCAACTCCCTCCCCCCTTCCCCCCCACCCGCTGACCCCTCGGCCCCCCCCCCCCTTTCGCGTTGGCGCTGGCCCTGCCCAGTGTTTGTTCTCGTGTCAGTTAGGCTTGGGCAGGTAGGAATCGAAAAGTTCCACCTGCATGTGATGTACACGTTTTCAGAAATTTATCACTCACCTGTGATGAAAATTGCAATTTTATTTCGTTGTCAATGTTAAATTTACTAAATTTGGTTAACATTATTGGATTAACGTAGAAAAAAAGATTTCACTCAAAACTAACCAGTTGGTTTTAATTGAATTTATTCGTTAAATTTTCAGCTTCCTTGACTTTTCCGGGTTTTAAAACGATCCCCCTGTCCAACCTGATCATTGGAAATGCAGAAGTATGAGGTATGCTGGGTTAGGAAGGCCATGGGAGCAACCTTTCCTAAATAAACTGCAATTTTTTTAAACATTTTTGAATTTGGCTGGCAATTCAAGCTGGCAATTTCTTTCGTTGTCGATGTTAAATTAATTAGATTTGGTTAACATTATTGAATTAAAATAGAAAAAAAAAGATTTCACTTAAAACTAACCAATTAGTTTTAACCAAATTTATTCGTTAAATGACTTCTCCGGGTTTTAAAACCCTGTCCATCTTGATCACTGAAAATGTATGTAATGCATGCTGGGTTAGGAAGACCATGGGAGCAACTTTTCCTAAATAAACTGCATTTTTGTTTTAATTTTTTTAATTTGGCTGGCAATTCAAGCCTGTTCAGGTCTGGGAGATCCTTGTAAAACGGTTTGAAAATAATAATCGTTATGAGACACAGCTGCTAGAATATTTGTATTTTAAGAAATTAATATAATGTAAATGTGAGTGGAAATAAGTGAACTATTATTTGATCGATCTAAAAGTTCATTCAGTTGGTTTGTTGGACCAACTGACTGAGCTGGTTCAATGAAATACATGTACATGTATACCAGTTCAAATTTGCTGTTTTATTACAATTTCTTGTCCCAAATTGAAGATATTAGAGAGGTCCTGACATATATGCACGCCCTGTATAAGTAGCATTTGACGTAAATTCCTTGCATGTGTGATATTTTCACATTTTTACTGGACTTCAGAATAAAAAAATTAAATTGTGCTCGTTAATTAGTTTTACGAAGTTGCCATGAGTACGACTCCTCTACGAATGACCCTTATCATTTTACAGTAGTACTTAATTCTCTCCCCTTTCTTTACATTATGTTGTCCAGCGTTTTGTGATGCACGCGTTTGTGTTCGTTCCAATCTGACCACTCAAATTCAGCTTGACGTGTAGTGGACGATTGCATCTTTTAGCATCGGAAGAGCGCATGCGCAGTCGGGCCATGGCTACATCGCACCCTTACAGGGCCCACCACCCCCAAGTTACAGTCAATGTCATTCTCACACTGACAAGTGGGGGGGGGGGGGCGTGGATTCCTTAATCTAAGGTAGTCATATGCACATTTGTTTGACATACTGTTTTAATTGGGTACGAGGTACTTGATTTGATGATCTGCATGGGGGTGTTGCAAAAAGCATACATGTATTTCAAACAGACTTAGCTTGAGACGAGCGTAAGATGCATGATGTAAGCTGGATTAAGGCCAAAATTAAGCAATAGATCTTTTGATTGGTCATCCATTATTAACCTCCATCCCCTCCTTTAATTACCCTCCTGTTTTTTTGGCTACATATATGCCATGCACTTGTCATGTAGTTCGCTTTCGTCCCCGGTAGCCGGATGTTTGTTTACCGAGGAGTATGGATGGCCAGAGTAAACAGGAGAGTATTTTTACCCCTTCTAAAACGTGGGTGGGGGTACAGGCGGCGCTTTTACCGACGGACGTGCATTATACAAGTTTACACAAATTGCGTATTATGACAATTTTATGGTCGTGTCAGAAATCCATCTACCCCCACCCCCCACATCCCCCACCCCCCCTAAAAATCCGAGCTCGTCTCTTCTCGCTCAAACGCTCTCCTCCATCAACGTTATTTTTCCTCCCTTAATTTGAATACGTAATTAAAATTAAACTATAAAAGGGGAAAAGTTTTTAAACATTTTATATTCGCCAGAAGTGAGAACTGCCTTATAGGACGCGGACCCAGAATGCAACGCGGGGCCGATTTTAACGACCTGGGGTTTTATGACGTTTCGCCATTGTCATTATTAGATGAGATGCCTTTCGAGGGCTCGAGGTCGTAAAATGCAAATTTTTTGGACTCACCCGATTAATTATAGAACGCGGCCTTTTGATATTTCGGCCCTAACCACGTGTTAAAAATCGAGCGCGTTATCGTGTTTTTTTTTAAGCTGAAAAATTGAGCATTTTGGTCCTAAATCATGGGTTCGACATTTTTTCTTTCAATTTTTTCCCCGAGTCGAACTTTGCTGCACAGCTTCTGTGCTGGCAGTGATTGCCTGACGGTAGGGGGGTAGCTAAATCAAAAATCATCTTAGGTTTTTTGGGTCATGTTAGTCACAATAAACACAAGAAAACACACAGAAGCGAAACAAAAAAAAACAAAGCTTCAATTTGGTTGAACCCGTCTGAAGGGAAATTGAATAATTCCCATGATGCGAACGCTTATTTAGTTGAATGCAATGCAAAATCGGACGCCAGGTGGCGCCAGTGGTACACCGAATGCAAAAATGCATCATCGCCTTGAGAGAAAGTGTGTTAGGGGTAAATTAGAAGTCGTTTCGGTCAATACGTTGAATAGGGGTATTTACTCGGAGCTCGGCAGCTGCGTGACGTCACGCTTTTCTCCACGTGCTCTTTGTTGATCGTTGCCAAGGCAACCCCCCACGAGTGTTTTTCGAAGATTCGCAATGGCGGATGTGGAAATGAACGCAAACGAGCGGGAAATGACTGAAATGCGGCCCCTACACGGGCAATAAGAATGTCAATTTTACTGATTCTAAGCAATTACTTACATTATTACTGATCGTGTAATGGGTTGATTGACGGAGTGA
>JAQFYZ010000678.1:0-35811 GCA_034695085.1 Cylindroiulus punctatus | reverse complement strand
TTTCTATATGATGTTTGGCATGGATGCCGCTAGGTGACCACACTGCAGAAGCGTATTCCAGTTTTGGGCGGATCAGAATATGTGGCATACAAAATAAATGTTATTCCCATACAGGAGTCATCCAGATTTTGCATCTCAACTAACATCTACATTTTCAGCAAAACCACATTACATTATGTTCACCTTGACCTCCCTCATCCTCGTACTATCATTCTGGGGTGGGCAATACGGTGCACGTACGAATTTGCCAGCGTTTTTTGCTTAGCTCTCTAGCTCTATATTTCTTACGTCAATTGCAGATAGTTACCTGAACCAAATCCGCGGCCTTTTCTTCTTTTAGCTTTCTCCTTCAACTTTAAAACGCCCTCTGCGATAATAAAACCAAAGACATGATCAACCATTTGGTAAATACATGTACATGTACAGTAGATGGAAGCATTGGGTTTGGAAGTTCTATAGTTAGGCCTATACGTACGGTCTCCTTCCTCGTCAACTTCGAATTCGTCGCCTCCATCAATATCCAAAACATCTGCCATTTTTGATGAAAATTACCTGTCGTATATAACAATTGTCTAAATAACGTTTTAACTAGCGTGAAACCTTCTCTAATCGCGAAGAAAGGTGCCTTCCCAACAAGAACGCAACAATGCAAACCGGAAGTCCAACAGCAGAATCACGCCGAATCAACATGCGTTCGGATATTCGGTTACTTGCTTGCTGCCTCTTCTCGTCTGCTATGCGTCTCAGCGTCTGCAATGCAATGCACGTGCGCAAAACGTATGAACGACACAATACATGTGTTTACAGGAGTGTATGTGCACTATGACAAGGTTGGTGTTATAATGAACATTTCTAATCGGTAATGAAGATTTAATTTCGAAACAGAAACCGAACGTCGTCTGCACATGCCTTTTTTATAGCCAGGTTAGCATCAGCATGCGCAGACGACGTGCTGGGCCAATATGCAGAGAAGCCCTAAACAGGTTTACATACAATGTGCCAGCGAATCTGAATTGATATTGAGGGGGGCTGCGTCGTCCTGCATCACGATTCGATAAATACGTACGACCTTAGGAGCGTTCCTAAATTAGCGTCATGCAGCAGAAAAACGTTTTTGGATCCTCCCCCATGTCATGTCACATTTGAAACTGCATGGCTATCATTCTTTGCAATACAGTAACTTGATTTGAATTGCAACTGTTTTGTTCTTATGCGCATATTCTTATTATTGCATATTTGATGTCAAATGAAGACTAAAAGAAGACTGATGCTACCTGCAAATTTGATCAATTGAAAAGAAGTGTATATGGAAGCCAGACCTGCTGAATTGATGGACGAAGCTAAACGCATTCAAAATTTACAAGTGCAGGTATACTGGAATTAGACCTCAATCCAAAAATAAACTAGAAATTCTTACACGTAACAAAAACTTTAGGGGTTGGACGATTTGACAACCATCACAGCAGTAGCTGCAGCATTGTCAATGGGAAGCGAGGAACCAAAAGTCCAAGCTGGAGTAGTCTCAACTCCCAAAGCATCAAGGTCTAAAGAAGATTCATCACCACCACTGCCATCATTACCAACATTATCATATGCATCAGTATCACCATCACCCTCATCCTCATCCTCATCACCATTAAATAGGGGTGACGAGAATGACTATGCACTTACTCTAGCTGCAAGCCGTAAGCGTCGCAGTCGAATACCACGCCCGAAATGTTGCCGTCGCCTTGACTTTAATAAATTGTAGTCTACTTTGGTGGAAAATTTTGTAAATTTGGACTGATTGAAGTGATGGAATCTGACAAAGAAAACGGCCGTGTGCTGAGTCATTGTCTTGTCGATATTGAGCATATACTGTATTACTGTGTATTAATGATTTTCATCATAATGTACATTTCATTGCAAGGTTCATTCATTATTACACCTCTACACCATGGGCGAAAGTCTTAAAACAAGCGCTCCTAGAACAACGTATTTCTAGAATTTATGGAGAAAATTATAATTAGTTTTGTTTCTAACTTTGAAACGAAAAAGGTTTGAAACCTACATTGTGCTACATATTGTAATTGGATAACTATATGCATAACATTCAAGGCGAGGAGGGATATTTGTGCTATGCATCAATCTTTTGTAACTTCCCATTGCGACAAATAAGCAATGTTAGGTAGGCAACCATGGTTGCAAGAAATCACAGGATGGATTGTATACATTTTCAGCATAAAGGGAGAGGTGATATCATGTTGTTGAAAAATAAACAGTGCATCAACTCTTCAGTGGCAACCTTTCAAAATCAGTGAACTGACGCAATATTCCGAGCTACTAGTTCTTAGATCACATTAATACCTTAAAAGCAAAGTGTGGAAGCAGGGTGGAATTACATTTCATTGGGATCATCTAGCATAATTTTCCTGATTAGAGCGTTTAAAAAATTGCTATACATTAGCTTTCTTTTCCATTTACCAAATTATGCAACATTGACCTACAGCGCTTATAAAATCATAATAATCCCAATCATTAAGGCACTCCACAGTATGCTAGGCAAAGTTAATCCCAAAACTGAAATTAACATTTCACTGATAAGCAACTTCATCTAGTCACGGTATTGCATCAACGCAATTTTTTAGCAATCGCAGCTGTGCTGTACAAGTGGGTTTGATAACGGAGAAAAGCAAACGTTTTTGGCGAGTTGATACAACAGGAGCTATGTTGAGGGCATTTAATGCATTAACACAAATGAGACTAACCGTTCCGGGATATGAGTCTTAAACGCGATTTCGTGTTTCACTATCGTTTTGGCAGCGAGGCACTGCAAAGTAGTATACTCTAGCGGGTTGACTATGTCGTTCACAGTCACTCCGCAAAGGAGCTCTGAAAAGCACTTACGGTCCAGGTTACAGGCGTCGATGTGAGCCCCGCGTTTCAGCAGGCTTTTGATCACATCGTGTCTGCAAGGCTTATTGTTTGCCGCAATGTGCAAAGGTGTGTTATTATGTACGTCAGTGATCAAGGGGTCAGCTCCGACATCTAACAAGAGTTCAACAACTTCCACCGATGGAAAGGTGCAGATTGGATATCGTCCCACTGAAGAACTATCGTGTGAACAAGCCAAATGCAGCGGGGTGCACCCGTTGCGTCCTAATGGGTTTAACCGCACAAAGTCGTACACTGCCTTCCTCAGGGTGAATTCTTCCAGAGAGCTTAACTGAGGTTGCATTCGACTCAGAAGGCAAATGAAATGCATCACGATGACCACAGTGCGGTTGAAATGCGTCAAGTCCCTGTCGGCAATGGGGATTTTTCCTACGTGCTGCATGCCCACTTCCACTTCCCTCACAGCCTTCACAAAAACAGTCATGACGTCGTCGAACCGCACTTTCGGCACCCGCAAAGACCGGCATCTCATCTCTGCCATCATGAAAGAGAAAAGTTCGGCAAACGACAACAAACTGCTCTGGGTCATCGGGCTCAGCGGCTCCAAGATCTTCTGTTGCATTTCTAATGCATACATCCACAGCGTGATACAGCGTTCAAAGTTGCCGGTGTCTGCATACACAGCTCCACGATATCTTATATAATAGGACGTGTCTGGATGAGCTGGGCCAAGTATTCTTTCCCTTACGAGAAGTGCCTGCATTCGCATTTCATCTGGATCGGATGTTAACTCTTCCAATTGCCTCAGTGAAGTAACTTCGACTGCATTTTCATAGGCGCTGTTTGCCCGAGTGCCCATTGGTTTACAGATGGCATCTTCTCCCTTTTGAAACCGCTCTTCCATGGAGCGTCGCCAGAACTTCAGGGCCCCGAGCATATCACGCTTCTTGTCAACAAAAGTTGCTCCCAATAACTCCAAGGCATCAATTTTTGCCTTTCGCGCACAACTTGGCAAAGATATAAGATACTCAACGGTTGGCGTGTGGCCTGTTACACTCGCTGCAAGAAGTGGAGTCATTCCGTAGGAATCTACATCCATTTTTGCGCTTTGTTGCAACAGTAATTTCATGATTTCCAAGCTGCCTGATTCTGCACAATCATGAAGTGCAGTGTTACCTGGAATACAATGTGAAATTAGTTTTAGCACAATGACAAAAGCATTATTTCATCTAGTATTTCTCACGATCTTAAGCGTTGCTCATTTCTTTCATGCAGTGGGAAATAAAACTAGGTTGATATTCAATCATGATATTCAAAATGTCGAGTATTCAACTCAACATTTTTTAAATCACAAAACTTACGTTTCATTGCATTTTGCAAGAAATAAAAAATGCAGCATCAAAAATTAGGAAAACATTAATATATATTAAAATATAAGATTGTTTCTAACCACGCTGAATTGGATGCAAACGCATCATGGAGGCATGCCAATATTAGAATTTGGTACTTATCCGTTATCCGAGAAATATGTATTTTTGATGTGCATGTTTATGCACATGCTGAGGCACAGGTGCTGTAGGGATAGGTTAGTCAGGTTAGTTCAAGGGGGAGCTAGTACCCCCTTGTACTAACCTGACTAACCTATCCTGTATATGCACATCAAAAATTCCTGTTTCCAGGAAAATGGATAAAAACCTAAACTTTAGGCCTAACGTCATATTGTAGTTCAAGTGAATTTATCAAGCACTTCAAAATAGTTGAATGGGTTTGCCACTCTTTCACACTCGATTTTTTATTCATTAGCATGCACATACATATCAGCAAAAGTGCTCGCTTATAGGTCTAGTTCATTGACTACATTTTCTCCCAATGTGATGATTCACAAACAGGTATACACTGTAGGTCTAAGGTTGGTCATAAAGTCAATGAACAGTTGTATTTTACAGCGAATGCAAAAGTGGCTATCTAAACTCTAATAAAAATTGGGTACTAAGGATTAATTCTTGAGAGATGTAGGGTACTACACTCTGGGACAATGAGAAATTAGCTTTTGAGCAGTAAATACATAAGCTATTAACTTCTTGTAGATGTTTGTACAGTAGCTAACATTGCAAGCAAGCAAGCTTCAAACTCTGGGATGACCTACACCTGAAATCTGAGGAAACTTTCTGGAACATATAGAATTTTAAGAACAAGATAAATTAAAAATGTGCTATAAAAATGTTCCAAAATCGGACGAAATTTTCTTACATCAAGATCAGCTTCAATGAGTTTAACACATTTAAGGGTAATTTCAACGACTGCTGAATCAATGGCCTGTCAAAGATTGTCTATTGTATTATAATGACAATATCAGCATGAAAACTGGAAACATCAATCACCACATATGCTTTTGCAGGCCACTTGAAAGCGTTCATGCTAATAAAAGTAAGATTTTGCCAGTGAAAAGAACTGCAAAATCAGCCCGACATCCCCAATGTGCTCTTCAGCAATATTGTGTACCATGACAATGCAGCTAAGCTTACATACAGGATAAGCTACAACAATCTAATTCAATCCAAGCTTTTACTAATTTTAAGTGACAGTGTCACCTTCATGTTGTAAACATATGTAACTGAATAGACTTACCTTTGACACTTTTTCTATTCACATCAGCTCCTAGTTCGACCAGATATTTCGCTATTTTCAAGTGTCCTTTGTAACACGCAATCATCAGGCAAGTGTGTCCATGTCTGTTGGCAACCTCGAAGTCAGCCTTATGTTCGACGAGATACTTGACAATATCGAAATGCCCGTCAAAACAAGCTGCTCGAAGCGGTGTGGAGTTGGTCTTCGTCGTGCTGTTGACACAGGCCCCATGCTTGATGAGGGACTTCACGACGCTGATGTACCCAGCCGCTGCAGCACACCAAAGTGGAGGAGCACCTTCAATAGTCTCACTATCGAAAGTTACAGAGCCAACTTGCTCAATGTTGGCATTGCATCTCTCAATCAGATACTCTGCAACCTCCAAGTGTCCATTTCTGGCTGCCATAACAAGTGGAGTGGCTCCATTGGTTTCAATCGAGACTAACTGATGCACTTCCTCTTTGGGTTTGCATTCCAAGTATTTCTAAATAGGGGAAATAAAAAGATCAATCACTACATTTGAACGTCACACGACTGAATCAAAGGTCGATGCGTGGATTACATAGTGGTGAGCACTATATACAGTACTTAAGTTTACGTTGAAATCCACCAATACGTGCACATCGTGAATCAGAAATCGAATAAAATGGTTCCCACTGCAGTCCAAGTGAGGTTATCAATTTCACCTGTAATTTGTTCTCACCTTTAGTCGGTGCAGTTTCCCGTCTTTAGCGGAATTAAAAATTGAAATAACTTCCATGATTTGTGACCAATTATTTTTACTTATTACAAACTTCTTACGCTCTAAAAAGCACATATATGCACCATGATCGTGCACTGTATTCTAAAAAAAATAAAAGTGACGTCATCGATTAGCTATGCCTGCTAGTGTTGCCAGATTTTCAAACCTTAACCTACTTTTTGTCCCTAGCCTAAACATGTCCCAGCTTGTCGAAGGCAAGGGGACGTTCAAGTAATCATAATCCTTCATCAAGGGGCTCAAATGACATGTCGATCATTGTAACAAATGTTGTGACCCAATATCGCAAGAAATACCGCATACAGTATTTCTTTTTTTCATATTATACATGTATATTCTTTTTTAACTTTGATGGACTGAAAGCTAGTCAATGATTGTGTCACCATGGGGGAGGGAGGTAGGGGGTTGTGCAAATGACATACATGTACATGTACATTATGTCTGGTGTCTGATGCATGGTCTGAAAATCGCGAAAAAAAACAATGACAATATTTCTACCAGGTTCCAAATACGCACAAAATACGCAAAAAAAAAAAAAAAAAAAAAAATTCCATGGAAAATGTCACAAAAATAATGGCACGAGTTATGTATTGCCAGTAGCACGCATCAGTTTTGCTGGTCCGAATTCAGTAGCTACAATGTATACTTTCAATTTTCGGATCACCCCCCAGAACAGATTCATAAAGTACATGTACTGTACATGTAGTTACAACATGCCACTGAATAGCTGCCCACCTACACTGGCAATCGCTGCTAGCAAACGCGCCATCAGGGAAAGCCTACTTCCTCATTGCTGTATAAGCGGGCAGCAGCAGGGCATCATCATATGTAAGTCATTGTTTTTAATTATTGGATTTATATACCCAAAACGATGTACATATCAATCTAGTCCGTGCAAGTCAATCGTCAATCATCATATGAACTAATTGACATCTTGCATTCCGTAAGATGATGAAGAGCACAATCGAAGCCTTGCAGATTTGTGAGGTGATTTGATTCACTAAATGATATTTTGGGAATGCATTTGAAAATTTTGGCAAATGTGTGAACACAGATTTCAATAGATATAGTGTGCATGGATTCAGATACATGCAGGGCCATTCAAAAGTAAATGGTTTCTGATAATGTGGTGAAAATTACCAAAGACTATTGGATATCATCCAACGTTTTCATAACACATCTATTTAATTTTAAGTTTTATATGACATGTATAATCGACGGTTCCAATTATCTACAAACATTGTAAAGTAGCAGCAGATCATTTGAAAAGCAACATAATTGGGTACTGCAGCATTATGATTCAATCCATACAATTAATATGCATTCCATTTCAATTATATTCAATGAAAGGAAATGTTCAATTACCTACCTCCACTAATAAATGATTTAACTAACAGATGACAGAAAAGGTTTATTTGGTGTCAACCCTGGTTCTCTTATTCCATGAGAAATTAGCTCCATATGATTTTTTCTTAGGTTTTGGTACTTGTTGTTCTTGGACAAACCATTCCCAGCCTTTAAACAATTCACAAAACTGTTTAATCCAGCAGCCAATAATATTCCATTTGCTGCGCATTTCACATGACTTACCATTTTTTTCACAAAATGCAATCGCATCATCTTTTGAAGAAAACTTAATTTGTGTATTAGATAATGGATCTCCCCTGAAATGAGAAATTGTTCATGCTACATTATATCACTGGGATTTTTTTGTTGAAAATTGTGGTTTTGCAATATGTTATGCGACATCAAACATAATGTATATATAAACAAAAATATACGCGATTTTTTTGCAGAATGTAATTAATTTAAGGCTTACGTTGAGGACCATCCCATCAGGGGATTTTCCCATCGCTCACGAGTCTCAAATTCTATTTTCCAATGATGAGTGTTGACGCTTCCTGATTGCATGGCATTACGAGCCGGAACGGATATGCAAACCCGTCTGGTTTTAATATGCTCTTCTGGAACTCCAGTCACCGGACTGATATCTGTCTGAATAATAGGAAAGTATCCGATTATGTTCAAGATTAATTTAGTACCGTACTGTACAAAGCTACTAAATGCATGTCTTCAGTATCAAGCAAACCACTACTCCGTGCTATACATGCAACATTTGGTGAGATCATCTTTAATAGAAAGGAGATATCTGTACATGTTCATAATTTAAGTGCGCTTTTTAGTGTATCAGAATGGCAATGCAACCTACAGGCCCAGATACGGTTATGTAGCCCTGCAGCCCTTTCTGATGTAGTTGATCTTCTGGATCCATAAGATAATCGGTCACGTCCTTACTTATGGCATCATTTTTTAATGGCCCCTTATCGTACGTCAGTGAACTGAGGGACAGCGAACGTCTGCAAGAAGTGAAGAATGTGCAAATTTTTAGGATAGTCGATGATCTGTACTCGACATCCACACTCACGACGCAAAGCGCACGTTTACAATGTAATGCTTTGTAATTAGCCTTCACATTTTGACGTAATTTTCATTCTTTTCTAATTCTCAGATAATATAAAACTTAAACTCACGTAGAAACACTTAATCCTCGCTTATATAAATGTCCAACAACAACCAAAGACGACCTGAGCGACGCCATTTTGGAAGGTGACTGTGTGCAGGGAAATTTTACAGGGTGCAAAGAAATTATTTTTACAACAAACCAAGCTACATTATAATTATAATCGAGATTTTTTATACAAAAACAGACAAAAGAATTGTGCAAAAGAGCATTTCATATTGTGTTTTAGACAAACATTCTCGCAATACTCCATTTTGAGGGTAATTTGAATTTGCATTTATTAAATGAAATAACAGGGGTACGAACAAATCAGAAAGGTATAAATTGACAGAAAACAAAATCATCGGGTTATTTTGTTGATAACTTTATACATAAAGACTAGAAACAAGATTCAAGGTGCATAGCCTGAACATAATTAGAAGAATAGAAACGTATAGAAATATGGTTACCTGGATTTTATAATTATGAAACTATAAGTTGAATATGCTAATTGTGACTGGAATGTGGTAGAATACATAAAATCATTGCAGCATTCAAAAGTAACGAGCGGCAAATAGTTACTTCGATTTGCCATAAAATTTGCTATTTAACATGTATAGTAACAAGTTGACGTTAACTTCTGCACGGTCAAACATTTTCATCACCGGTCTTCCTTCATACTGCAACTCCAAAAGGTTCTAAGGCAAAATCGATACAATATTTATTGTTAATTATTTGATTATCAGTTTTACTCTCTAGTTAAATGGTTACCTGGATATCCAGTTCAACATCTGATAAATTTGTACCCATGTATTTCACTTTCACAGTAAAAACACCAGACACCTCCGTTGGAGTAATCTCAAACAATACATTTTTGAATCTAGATCAGAAAATTTAAAAAAAACATATACAATATCCTTCTCAACGTATCCTTCACTGAAAACCTCAATATCGAACTTGAATCGAAATCGAATATGGCAAAAACATACTGATTTTTGCTTAAACCCTCCATGCTTATGATAATGCCTTTTTCGTGAAGTTTGGCTGCGGTATACTTAATGGTAGCTTTGGAAATAAACGATCTTGTGAGCAAACTGCTGCTTTTCCTGATTTTCCTGAATATTCACAGTAATTAATAACGAATCCTAACATGTAAAAATTATAATAAAAATTTTTACTGACTTTTTTCCAGTAGCCATATTATCAAGGCATTGCTTGATGTATTGATTATAGTAATCCACTTGATCCTCACAAAACGATCTTTTCGTTTGCAAATTAGTTAATGTTGTTTTCAGATGCATTAAGTCTTGCTTGCGCCTCAATCGATACCGACGCTTGTTTCGAATATCCTTTCAAATGCAAAGCACACTGATTGATAACAGAATTGAAGCCAACCAATACGTGTATAACACTAGAAAAAGTAATAGCTCTACCAAAGAAATTGCATTGATGATATCTTGATAATTATTTTTGCTGGTAACATAGCCTTCCAATTCCAATAAGTTTAGATTATGACGTATCTTGTCAACAACTTCTTCCAGTGTAACCCTGATTAAAAACGGGAATAAAAAAATCGAAGATGCAGAAACAAGTTAAATCTGTATTGGTCAATGCATTTTACCTTTCGACATCAGATGGCGTCCGATGTAGAATCCTTTGTTTTTTTTCTTTGGATTCGTCCTCATTTTGCCTTAGACGCTTGTCCATTAGTAACTCATATCTACTGCTCTAAATAACAAATAAATTAACACAAAATAAAACTTTAATGTTAGATCTTTACAATGGCTTAGTAATCAAAAAATTAATTCCAACCTGATCCGCTCCAATTTTGCATACAAGCATTTCAGGTATGTCCATGACCTCAATACAGTGCATGGCATCAACTATCATTTGTTTAGTTCTACAGTTGAAGAAGGATAACCGTCTGAGCAATGAAAATTTACTGAGATTAATCTCACTTGAAGCATCATAACAGGTTTTACCTGACATATAGCCTGTTTATATCCGTTTTTGTACTTTCAGGAACTTCAAATTTATTCGTAAGCATCAGACACACATCGGTTTTTGACAACTGCACAGCCGAGAGGTTATCCAAAGTTTCTCCTAGATTGCACCACAAAGAATGTTAAGCGAGGACATACATATATATATATATTAGAAAATGTAAAATACATCTTAATTCACAAACCAATGAGAGCTTCAACACTTGGTTTTTCGCCTAAATCTTCAAGTAGTTCATGCAATGGATCCTCAGGGTCTGGCGCCAAAAAATTCTCATGTTCTAAAAACAACTTTTAGGTAAAGGATGAAAGAAAACTGTGAGAAAAAAATATTGAAATAAAAAGCCTACGATTTTCAAGTGTTTAGTGGTTTAGCAAACCAATACCTGGTGCAGACCACAAACATCTTGCAGTGAAATATAAACAACAGGTTTGGTCATCATTGTTGCTTCAGCATATTCATCAATTTTAAAATGGTCTTCTAATTCTTCCACATTGCATGCAGCTTTGAAAAAGCTCCTTGTTTTCAAATAAAGTAAAACAATATCATTATTATAAAACTGAAAATTTGCCTTGGCATGACTAGAAGATTATATCTCACTTGAATTTTTCGTGACATTCAATAATGAACGAATTCAAGGAATTCAAATGAGGACTTTCATCGCCAAACTATAATAATCGAATGAACAAAGGTCAATAAAAATAAGCAAATATCAAAACAATAAGAAGTAGAAAAAAGAATAAGCTACTTACACCTGTTTTGGATGTAGCAAATTGTAAAATTTTGGCAATTGATCCCAAATTTCTTCTCTGATCAATGCTAAGTGCCTGTGTTACTCCAACATCCACAATATCAAAGGCATCAGGTGCAACAATGGCGGAATTGATATAGCGGTAATACAACAGATTGCCTATAATCTGAAGAAAACCATTACTATTAGTGTGAATCAATATTCAGTTTGTATGAATCCATTCACAAACCACTGATTCAAAAAATAGATAAGTAAATAAAATAAATAAATCAAAAATATATATTGCAAATAAGATGACAATATCCTTTTTTTCTCCAATAAGAAATATTTCATAACACTCGCCTTCAATATCTCTTTTTCAGGTGCATCAGGAAACTTATTTTCTAAACTGTTCTTCAACACTTTGCACATATACAAAATGCCATAGCTATTAAGAAATTAAATACAGACCAACATAAATATGATGAATGGCAAATTTTAACGAGATTCTAAATAAGACTCACGGAAGTTTGTCCAATGAATTTACTATGGTATTGAAAAACAAAAGGGTAGTTTCTTTAAGGCGTGTTAAAGATTCCTTCAATTCTGTGATCACATCCTCATGTTTCAAAGCGTCTTCCTGAGTTACAGTGTAAGGCAGTCCACTAAAGAACCAGATAGCATACTTATGATACACATTGTACTCTTTAACAGTTTTGAAATTTAAAGCAAAATATAAGATATACCTTAATTCTCCAGTCTTTGATTCCAATTTGTTAACCCAAGCTTTGTACACCTCCACTGGATTAGTGTTTATTTGCAATTTCTTATTATCGAGTACTTGTTGGACAAGAGGACTCAATATTTCTCGAAGTGAACTCTGGCCTCTTTTATTCCTGTAATAAACATATTTCATTAAAATAAATTTATACTTTATAGGTACATGTGCAACTTCTAAATATAAAGACAATATTTTGAGAGTAATTTTTAATAGCAAGATAAGGTATCGTTTATCTATGCATGATATGCCATAAATACTGGATTTTCACAAAATGAATAACCTAACAAGTATTACGGGAGAGTTTAAAAATCATGATATTTCTCCATTAGGGACATGCTTTGCATACCTTCTCTACTGAAACACGTAAATTTTACTAAGGAGCAAGTATGGCATACTCCGTATACGCTATACATTGCAATTTATCCTTATTACCCTTTTTTGTTGTTTTTCCCTTTTTCATTGATTTATGTGCCTAACCAAACCCAAACTAACCAAAAGACAAAATGCCAGCCTATGAGCAGTCAGGAGAAACCAAACTAATAACATTATCCATGGTGTAGCTCCAATGAATATTTTTTCTTTTAGCTACATTAACTAATTAAACATATTACCTGTTGAAGCCCACTATCATTTTGATGATAAGAGAATTGGCTGTGATGATATCGCTAGGCTGATCAACTCTTGAGCTGGTAAAGATAAGTCTCATTATACAACAGACACAAATTATCCTTTAAATGCACACGTAATTACTCCGAATAAAATTGACCTGATTTCTTCCTGCAAAGCTGCTTTAAATAGTTTCAGCAATAAATACTCTTCACGTTGGTTTGATGCATAATTAAAAAGTGTTAACACAATCGATTCTATGAACTTTGTTTTAGCACTTGGCAACATGAATGTTACCAGATGAGATAAATAACGAGGTTCAGTTTGTATAAGATAAAATAGGTGCTGGTATGCTTCCACTTTTTGTCGACTGTCTTTGCTTAATGTTTTTAATCCGTGATGTCCCGTCATGCCATATACTGCTTCCCGACTTTCTTTTGATTTCTTGTCCATCTTGGAACCATGAGCAACCACATCCTGCCACATAACATATGCTTAATAAAGAATGACGGTCTGTTGTACAACTGGGAAGAAAGAAAAGACTTTGCTGACCTGTAAAGTGATTCTATTTTTCACCAGCAAACCAATTTTTATATCCATGGTAGCCAAATCTTTCTCCAGCTGTTGATTATGTCTGATAATCTTAACTACCTCTCCTTTCAAATGATTCAGCTCTACATAAATTCATAACAGAATTATACATATTTCGTGCATTTTCTCATTAAGCTGGTTTATGGCATTTTGACACAAACGATTTAAGTGAATCCTTAACAAAGTTACCCAATTCTTCAGAGAAATCCAAATTGTTAATATCCAACAGGTGTACAAACATCTGGACAGATTGAAAGGCTGGTTTATCAGAATTTCCTGGAATTACGTGAGGCAACTATTAATTACTACCAATGCCATTCAACAATATTCAATTTAAAAAAATGATGTTACTTGAAATGCACATACTTAAATCTTGAAATGCTTTTCGAGTCTTGCAGGCTCTCCAATTTGTTTGGATTTTAATAATTGAATGTACCTTGAAAGATTAATAAAATATGACAATAAATATAAGTTTGACGCTTTTTAAAAAAACAAATGATCAACTAACATTATTTTTAAAGAAATCCAGTCGTGCACGATATTTTCGCATGGCTAAATATCTTCTCACCATGGACTGAACCTAAACACAATGTAAAAATGGGTCATTGCCTGGCAAGGGATAGATAGTATTTAAAATTCAGTGTGTTTGTATACTTTCACAATCTTTGGAATGTTATTCTTCAAAAAATAAATTCGTTCACGGAAATGTTTTCGTTGCTTACAGCCTCTCCACCATGCCTATTTAAAAAACATATTATAAAATAGTTTAAGATTACAACAATTGATAAGCCTGATAACGGCTCACATTTTTATTTCTAACTCCCTCACCCACTAGATGTTTTGTATGTTCTACAGCTGAGTAGTCATACCTGTATTTTGATCACAGAATCCTTGTGAGAATGAAGAAAGTCTAGTCGTTTTTTGAAAACCTTTCGAAATAAAAATCCATGGACTAAAGCTTGCATCAGCACTATCTGTGGCTCTATTGCATCATACAGAATTTGTCGATCATATTCTGAAGTAACTGAATGAATGACTCCCTGGGAATAATAATATTAAAAAATTACAATTTATTTGATTTTCATGCATAGTGATTCGACTTGAAGATAGTTGCAAGCATAGCTTACATACCTGGATTTCATCTTTCCCAAGGCATGTGGTAGACCCTCCATGTGATGGACTCCAATGGGCCTCTTCTGTTTTCAAATTATAATGTAACACAATCCCCTCCTTACTTTTATACTCAGTCCAAGGACTGTCTTCACAACCTAAATATTATAAAAACTGTAAGTGCTTCAAACAACTATAAACATTAAACAAGTGCAATGTGTCCCAAAGTCACTAAAATGACAATATTCAACCAAATAGCGACTTTTGGGACTCATTCTGAATGATTTCATCTACTGAAAATAGAAACCTTTTTCCAACATTTCGGCTTTAAGCGACATAAGACTGCTAAAATACGTTTCCATGCAAGCAGGAACTATGCCAATTAAATGAACATCAGGATTTAATATGCCTGCATTAAATCTATCCATATTCTGCTCATCAATGGCAATATTAATTTCGGCTATGCCTTGACAATCTAATAAAATTGAATCAATTCTAAAATTAGAATATGCCAAATAAAATGTATAAAAATGTACATGCACACATACCACTATTGTATCTCACAACATTCGAGTACCAATATATACAAAAAAAACATTAATCACAAGTCTGTGATACAAATCCTTGGTATCTACATTATGAAGAAATTTACAACATTGGTATGAAGATCATAGCATTTTGGTATGTTACTAACAACGTAGTGCAATCTGTGCAAGTGTATTGGATTTATCAATGACATGCTGTATTTCGTCAATCCACAAGGATGGGTATTCGTCAGGATCTTCGATTGCCTGGTTTCAGAAATGAACAACAGAAATCGAATTTAAGCAATACATTTAGTCATGCTCTACCATCCATCAGGCAATTTACTCACAGAAGCTTTCGCGGCTAGTTCCTTCAGCAGCATGTAGTGGTATAAAATAGGGCTCGCAGGATTGATATCTCTAAGCTCAGCCATAGAATTACGAAGTGCATCAAGCGTGATCTGAGGGTCGTCATGCCTCAGGGCATCATTGATATCTTGTATGGAAGATATTTCTGAAAAAGCATTTTCATGTACACTATTTTGTCAAAATTCTTGGATATAACGGGATATAACATCCTATGGGATTCTCGATATATCAGTGGGTACTAATATTTCAAAATTACATTTACACTGAAAACATTGCACATATGAACAAATATTATGCAAAAACATACATACTGTCTAGCTCTAACTGAGCTTCACGATTTGCAATAAGTACACATTCTTGTATCTCCAAATGTGTCAAAAAAGTACATGTTGAAGAATCCTAAACAAGAAGAGTGTCAATTATACAAAATAAAACTTTTTAACAGATAAGCTGGAAGTTATCATGGACAAACCAATGACTTCTGCTTTCGTGTATCTTGTAAGATCGCCTGGTACCTCAACTTGCAATCAGAATCAACTCCAATTAAATGGACATTGTCATTGGTTAATGCTGAATACGTGGCGTCAGGATCACCCGCTTCAGCATAGAAATTGACCAGTGCTACAGCAGATAAAACTATGAAAACAAAAGCATACAAACATATTACATATAGGTCCATAGATGGAACAATTGCGTAACACGTGACATATAATTACCAATTATACCACCATTCAATTCTTCGTATGTCAGATCAGTCTAGACAAATAAAACGAGAAACTGCTGATCACATAATGAACGAACTAAGTTTATAAACTCAAAAGATCTGCTTACGCCATTTTCCTGTCTTATATTTGAAAATTCTATATAGTAAAGATCTGCAGCAAAATCAAGCACAGGGGTCAACTGGGCTTCATCACATTTCAAAGCTCGTAGAAGTTCATCACAATTCCCTTGTTCAATTGCATCATTGATGGTTTTGATTGCAAAGTTGCCTACATAATCAAAGGAAGAGATAACTGAATTGAAAAGGACTTGCAAAGTTGGTAGTGCAAACCAAATTTGCCACCGTTTTTTGCATTTTCTTTTTTCTATCTTAAAACCCTACGTGATTCTATGGAATCTCCGGTCTCATTGGCAGTATGAACAGCTTCCTGGACATTTTCTTTGGTAAAAATAATTTCGTTGTTATTACCCTATAAAATAACAAATCTTGAAATTAAGGGGTGGTAAATACCAGATCATTAGTTTTCAATTAATGATGTCGACATTACCTGGTGACTCACAACTAGTTTGGATAGTTCCTTTACGTATATGTCAACATTTTTTGGTAAAACGTTTCTGAGCCCGAGGGAGCTTGAATTCAGTATTTTCAGCAAAGATGCAACATCATATGTCTCCAAAAGCTCTTTGATGCTTTGTAATGTGACTTCACCTACATAAAATAATTTGCTCATAAATTGGATAAGAAACAAAACTAAAATAACGCTAGTATAATCTGCCCACTGTTAATTTTATTGAGGCACTGTTGAATCTCGCATCTGGTTAACATTTCATCATAGACATCTTGAACTTCCTGTAATCCCAGGTCAGTGTTCTTCCTGTTTTCCACCTTCTCCAATTTTGTGCGGACAAGCAAATCCTGGTACAAGTCGGTGGCAGATGATTTAATATCTTGCAGAAGAGCATATGGGTTCTGCAAAACCCTTAATAGCTCCTGTGTATTCTGTCTGTCAATTGTCTCGTTAATTGCAATCACTGCTGCATGCACTGTAAGAAACACCGGCTTATTCTTTACATGCTCACCAAAAATGTGTATTTATTTTAACTGTAGAAAAAACCTTACTTGACGCTTCATCAACAGGCATCTACAAGAGAAAAAAATTACACTTTATAGATTAAAATATGTTAATAAAGTTAAACGAAAAGTAGATTAATATTACAAATTAGATACACGAAAAGTAGATTAATATTACAAATTAGATAAACGAAAAGTAGATTAATATTACAAATTAGATACCTCATTTTCTAAAATACCTCCGATGGTGCCAAATGCAGGCATTTGAATACCATATTTTTCCAATTCACGGCGCATGGCACTTATTTCTTCCTCTATTGAAAAAATTTGAGATTTTATTCGGTGACGGTATAGGTCTACATACAGTATATCTTACACTACTTCAAAGAGTCGAACTAACGGTTAACTGCAAGGCAAAAAGCTAGGAAATGATGCCAGAGCAAAAGTATTACCTGTGAAATTTACTTTTCCAAATAAATTTTGAATTTCAGGAGCCAATCCCAGTTTATGAAGAAATAAACTAGAAAAAAATTGTAAACGATTATTACCAAAACTAATTTCCACAATGATTAATTTTTCATCAAACCATATTAGCAAAAGAAAGTAAGGATTTACCTCAGAGCATGCAAACAGTAAACTACTCTTGGCATGTTCTTCTTGTCATACACGTCTGTAGTTTCTGGCACAATTGCCTTTAAAAAGTAAACATTATATGAATAAATACAAATCGAGAATGGATGCTCTTAAGCATGCTATTTGACTGGCCGAAATTTTTAACCTCTGGCAATCCTATGGACTGTATCGCCGTCAGCCAATGATTTATGTTATCAGTGTGTCGAAAATGCAAGCCTTTTTTCTAAAACGAGCAATTTTAAAAAAAACAAATTCGTAAAAACAATTATTTCAAGTTTAAAAAAGCAATAAACAGGTTATTAACTAACTTTATAATTCATTAAGTCAATGTCATATATTTTCCTCAATGGAACGACTTTTGGTGCAAAAAAATTGCCAAGTTTTGCCAAACATACGCCATTTCGAATGTATTCTTCGAATTCAGTTGTAGCAGGCAATTCTTCATGGAGACAGGTTTCAATCCAACTATTAAATTCAAAGTTTCACAGATTTGCATTACAGCACTCTCAATTCTTACAATGAACAAATCTAATGAAATAAATGACCAAATAAGATTTTTTTTCGACATTTAGGTGATGGATGCTTTTTGAAAAGAGCATAAAAGATTATAGAAAGTCTTAAACTGATGACTAAGAAATGGATAACTGAAATATATTTTTCAGGGTGGTAACAGTAAATCTTACATGTATGTGTAATGTCAAAATGCATTGCAATGAACCCATCCAGATGACTTAAAAAACCAAAATGTACCTAGCGAGTAAAAAGCGCAACCCTGAGCATTTGCTAACTATGCTAAATAACCATAACATGATTTTAACAGCAACAGGGAAATCTAGGTTACTGCGTAGCTTTCCAAAACATGAAAAATATTCTTTTAGGCTAGGGCTCAAGTAAATTTGTTTGACATGAGCAGATCCAGATCGCATTGATGAGGAACTTGGCAACTTCCCGGAAACTGACTGATATTTCTTTGACTAACTTCGACATGGATATGAATTTTTGCAACTGCGTAGCCCAGAAGTATCCGGTGGAAGCGCTTGTCCAAGAATACTGATAACCTTACACTTTAGCTTCCTCCAAGTGACATAAGTATTCATAAGCGATATTCTGCTGTCGCCGTTCATCCATTTCTTCTGCCGAAACCCTCTCATTTTCATCACCTAGTTTCAGGAACAGAGAAAATATTATTTATTTAGGCAAAAGAAAATTAAAACAATTTAACAATGACACCCTTCAAAATTAGTCAGCACTGTGACAGTCATAAAAATGCAGAACTCACAGGCCATACTTTCTAAACAGCGCCCCGGATGCCAGCATATTTCTATGCAGCCTCAGAATCTGGTTCAGAAAATCCCCAGAGGAAATGAAGGATGAAAGTTAATTTCAAAGGTCAATGCATGTACAATCAGTGCTAGTAATCTGAGGAAAAGGGGGCCGAAGTGGGCTAGTATTTTCAGTAACTATCTGATGTCATTAGACCAAAGTTGTTTTTCAGTTTTGGTGGAAGATTTAGCAAACGACTGAGAAAATTGTGCAATGTGAGTAGCTTTGTTTGAATTATTAGTTTTGTTAACTGTAGCTTAGGTGAATTATTGATTATTTCTGTAAATCACATTTTATCTTGTAACACTAATGCATTTCCTAAAGATTTTCGCAATATCTGAAATGAGCAATTATTTGTTTTTTTCTGTAAGCTAAGTGATACACTTTTATACCTTCAGTTTCCAAAGTGATAACCGTTTACATCCTGTTTTCCGAGATATTTTGGGCGTTTCACTCAATAACTAAACGCCAGCAACGTTTTCAAATTTGCTGTATCACTGATACAAAAAATTATGATTAATGAACATGCATTACCAGTGGCCATATAGACTATAGAAGACTTTCGCTGAATTTTTCTAATTGCCTCACAGACGCATTAAAATAGTAAAGATCAAGTACAGTAGCTTGATACGTGTATGTTATTGATGTTTTACAGAACAATATGAAGACGTTAACACATAGCCAACTGGGGGTTGTGTTGGGCCTCTTTTTACTTGCATTTTCTACATTGCCCAGTCTTCAAGGTAAATGCTAATATTAATTTGCTGTTGCATAGACAATGTATCAAATAACAAATGTCAACCAATTATTTACATTTTTATACACGATATAAATCTAAATGAAATAGGCAACCAAATCTTTTTGATGACACATAAAATAAAAGCACAAAACGTTATGCCTATGCGCTGCCAATGTATTGAATGGCAACAGAATCATTATTAATATTTTTATAAAACTGTTTATACATTTTCAGAAAATGAAGACTATCATGGACATGAAGACATGAATAGCTCAAGTAAGAAAAAAATGCAGTCTAAATAAAGTTGAGACCTTATGATTTTGAGTTATCAGAATTTGCATTGAAATTATATTTCAATGAATTTTGTTGACCATGTCTTATGGTCACTGTGTCTGGGTCCTAACTTCTACATGATGGGATATAACGAGTTTTGTATTTTTTACAGATGACTCTGCCACTTTTGATCAAATTATGCGCGAAGAGTCTCTTGAGGAGACAGTTCGGAACGTTCTTCTTCAAATGAGAAATCAAAGTGACTTAAAAATCCCAGGCGTTGAAATTGCAGATCCCATGGATGTTCCAGATTTTAACTCAACTGTGAGACAAGGGATTACCAATGCAGATGTTATGCTGTGGAATACGAGCATCGTTGGCTTGTCATCTTTTAACATCGATGAGGTTTTGGCCAATCTCGAAGACATGAATCTTACGATTGGAATGAATTTATCCACTTTGAAAACAACGGGCCAGTACAAGTTAAAAGGAACCCTTTACATTGTCAAGCTGGCTGGTGAAGGCGACTTTTGGATGAAACTGGTCGGTGCTTATGTGCCAGGAAGTATAAAGCTTAAAGTCAATGACAACGGGCTCTTAGAAGTGGACAACATCAAGCTGGACATTATCGTCAAAGACATTCAGGTCCATTTCGATAAACTTTTTGGTGGTGGTGCCGCGTCAACGTTTTCTAACACCATGTTGAATGCACTGAGTAGAATAATCTTTGAGAGCATTAAACCATCTGTACTCGAACAACTTGAAACAACAATGATAACAGTCCTCAATCAACAATTCCAAACTCTGCCACCACAACCTGTGGTATCGGAAACGAGATCGCCATTGGATTTAGCCATTGCAAATGCGGCCACTCAGCTTCGCGAGAAAGGTTTCGACCCATTCAATGCTCCAGACTTCAAGCAGAGCTTCAACAGGCGCTTTCTATTCATGATCCTACGAGGTAACATCACCCTCAACAAAGGCTACGTACGAGGGTTGTCCACACTCCACCGGACTGGACCTATCAAAATGGCTTTCAAGGAAAACTCACTGACAGCAACGGCTGAGCTGGGATTCGACAACTTGGAAGGTGGATACAACTGGGACGCTACGCTGATGAAGGTGTCGAGAAAAGGCGATGTGCACTTCCTCGTCAAAGGCCTCAGTCTGATGATGACAGCCACCCAACAAAACGAACTAAACAGTCATCCACATCTTCACGAGTTAAAAATCACCAAGCTGGAAAAAATAGCTTTGGACATGGACGGATTGGGCTCGTTTGACTTCTTGCTGGAGTTCTTTTCCAATTTCTTCACGAATGTTTTCAAGAAGCAGTTTGCCCGCATTACCGAGATGCAACTTAAAAGCGTCATACAAGAAAATCTGAACAAAGTTCAGTTGCCCTTTTAGGAGTCCTCGTAGAACTTTGATGAGTTCGTCACACCATACTTTCAACGATTATCTTATAATCTCAACATTATAACTCTTATTTCTGTCTGAAATATGCCCAAGTGATGTGCCATTTCGCGTCACAATTATGTGATTAATCATATTTGTATTGGTTTGTTTGCCGGTTTCGTGAGGCAACGTTGAAAATAATTAAAAGTTGAACATTTTGGATATAAGCATTTCATACTGTTGAAAATTACATTGCCAATAATTAATTGCAAATTGAGCCTTACAGTATGCATTTCACCTTTAAGTTGACATCTCCAGATGTAGCCTTGTTAAACTAACAGGTAACCCAAGCAAGGCTATGCCAACATGTGTAAATTTGAAATTGAATGTCAATTTGAAATGTATAATGCCTTGCCATCACGGATTAAAATATCGACAACACTGATATATAGCGATTGAAATTTTTGTACCAAAGTCATACGATGTCATACACTGTAGATGGGTGCTGGAGTATAGAAACCCAAGTACTAACACTGAAACCTCAAAACCACAATCAGGATTTTAATCCATATTATTTGCATACCACATGTCAGCTGTCAGTGGATATGCACTTTACCATCGCCCAGGTGACTGACAAACGGATTAGTCTGCTACCCGGTATCGTACTTCTCAAAAACTAACTTTGTCCACCCCATAAAAGCAAACGTCGCTTATTGTTGAAATCTAGCTTACACATAGGAAGGAAATAGGTTAAAAACATTATATTCGTTTTGGCCCCCAACTTCCTTAATTCCGAACAAACACAGGGAAAACTTGTACGTGGGATTCCTGACAATTTGAAGTTTCCTGTTGTGCTAGCGCTGTTAGGCCTAACCACAAAACAGGTTAAAAACAATAAATAACTTACCCAAACTATGATGCTCAGAACTTTCCTCGTCCATGGTTATTATTGAATGGATGCCGATAGAGTTGGCTCACATCTGATAACAAATGATGCACAATATCATCAAAACAGACGCAAGATTGACATGGGCGTGCAAAGTTAACGGAAACTCAAAAGTTTGGCGGTGGCGGAATTAACGCCCCCTAGCGACCAAATTGAAACGCTTTTCGACTACTTTTTCAAAAAGAAAGCGGGAGAATGGAGGATGTTCATAACTATTTATGAACTTCGATTTTATGTCAACCTAGGTGGAAATAATGGACAAACTCACATTAAACTAAATATAATAACTCCCACCTCCAAAACCTCATAACAGCACAAGTTTATTTTCAAACAAAACATGATGAAAAAAAGAATCCCTGACTCATGCACGAAGAATACAATTTCGTGAATGACGAACACGTGCAGATCAAAAATCATTTATCTCATTACTTGTCATCAACACATTTTTTATACAGTGTATTATGAACCTGATAATCATTACGTATACGTAATTACACTATATTATATATCATTTTCATTAGCATGTATACGAACCGTATTGGACCTTATTAGACAAATGAAGTAAATGCACCATTAGAGATTAGCAGAAAATCACGATTAGAAAATAAAATATACAGAATCGAACGTTAGATTAGTTCTCTTGAGAGTATTATCTTTCCAAGCACAGATTGTAAATTGTCACGTGATATCCGATTTTTCGCTTTCACTATCCTTGGTTTTTTGTAGACGTACTTTTTTAAAATCAGTTAAATATATTTTAAAGTCGGTTCAATTAACAATATCACAATTTGCTTCTGCGCAGGAAGAACTACTGAGTGCCGAGATTGGTATATAACAAACAGAAATAACAGAAATGAATACCGGTTTATATAAAATTTGGTGGTTAAACATCATATTAGCGTGTGCGATTCTTCATGCTGCCAATGGTAAGTTACATATAGAGTAGTGCCGAGCTACATAACAATATCATAAGATACTCCAAATGAATTCAAATAGTGGAGAAATGTATCACAATTAAAGGTGCGTGTAAAATTAAGTACATGTAAAATTAAACCAGATGCTAATTTTCCTTTCGCTTAACGAACATTAATTGTTAATAAGAATTTATCTAGCATATAAAATTTTTTATAAATAAACCATGATTATTCAAAGAATAAATAATAAATAAATAAATAATAAAATGAACCATTAGTCCTATTACACGTGATACTATAAGATTGTTTGACAATTTTCGCAAAGTCATACTTTTTTGTCATTGTCAAAGTCTAGCTGTATTAAATTTAACATGCCTCAAGCATCTGTACATCATATAAATGTCAAAGCAGCGTATGCCGGCATTTGAATACTTTTAATTATGAAACTAAATAGCTTTATGTGAATTTTCTTTGTAATCTATAATATGTATCTGCATTTGAGTAAACAGATTGAAATACAGTACCTCCCAAATCTTCGTAAAACTCGACAAATATGGAAATAATTCAACTCGGTAAAATTTCATTTTACCATTACGTAATACTCTGTTTCAAACACAAATTATTTCAGCACAATCAGGAGCATGTGATTTTGAGACGGACATGTGCAACTGGTTTTCGGAGGCTACCCCAGGGCTCTTAACTTGGACCAGAGAAATGTACGATCGCACCGATGGACCACTACCAACCAATGGTAACTAACGATGATTTGAATATTGGCACACAAGTGAAATATCGAAAATATTCAAAAGTTACAATATTGAAACATAACCGCGTTGATCGCTGGATTTCCAGGAAAGTATGTAGCGGAATTGTATCAGCCTTCAGCCGAAACAAGTCTTGGAAAGCTGGACTATAATGACACTGAAGATGCAACTTCTGGAGCTGTAACTGTAACGCTGTGGATGACGCCCTTGTCGTCTTCGATTGTCAAATTCCTAACCAGAGAAAAAGATAGCCCCGATTGGATTGTCCATGGTGTATTATATGCATCAGAAAAAGACGAGTGGCAAAATCTCACAGCCATCATTAAATTAGAGGTAATTTGATATTGATATGTACTGTAATACGCCTTTCATTTCGTAAAACCTCAGTCAAATGACCGGGGAACAAGATGATACATGTACACTGTATAGTGAACTAATGGCTATGATAAACGTTAAAAGTTGACTACACCTCTATGGAAAATTGAACCCAACTTACATTTAGGATACAAAGGATACAAGCAGGTTTCAGCATGAATAGGCAAAATCGAGTATCTGCCATTGATATGCAGATGCATGTAGGCCGGAATTTCCAACCTAATAAAAGATGTTCAAAATATTGGAAAATAAAATTTAAAAATCAGCTGTAGATACATTACAGATACATAAACATATGGTAATGGTAACTGTTGAGTGTGCCAGTGCCACCGTGGAAATGCTCCACTTCAAATCTGAAAAATCTATTCAACCTAAAGAACATGATGAACAGATGTAAATTTCTTTTTCATTTTAACTTTTTTGTGTGCCTGACCTAAATTAACCTGAAGACGTGATTTTTTTTCGCTGCCCCAGTACAGGGGCAATCACTGCTAGCATACAAGCCAGGAGAAAATCACTTTCCCATGCCCATGGCAGAGGGGCTGCAGAAGTAGCTGCACATAATATAAATTCTAGCTTCTAAGTTTTCGGTCAATTATTACATATCACATTAATGTATTCAGACTTATGGCCAACAAATACCAGCAGTAATACTAATCGTGTAAGCAGCGCAGTTGACTGCATTTATGCATGATGGATTGATGTTCTATTCTGATTACTGACAATTAGTCAACATTTAAGAATCGAAATTTTGTGAGTAACACTAATTGTATGATGTCTTCATTTGGTTAAAGTTGACCATGTAAGGCCGACATCAGCGTAGGCCTGAGAATGAGGGTTGAAAACCACAAAATATGACGTCTAAAACGAAATCAATCATTGAATTAATTAAGTAAATATTTTTAACTTAACTTTTATTATTTGCACAGGAATTGGAAATGCAAATTGAAGGCCAATTGTCAACACCAGGCAGCTATATTTTGATTGATGAAATTTATGTCACAGGTAACGTCACAGAAAGTGATTACAATTTCTTAGTGTGACTGATAGCAAAAATAAACTCGAATAATTGATATACTAATACAGTGTATGTATGTTTATACAGTATATGCAACGCAAATTTGAGAAATTCATGCATTTGTACCCATTTTGATTGATGAAATTTATGTCACAGGTAACGTCACAGAAAGTGATTACAATTTCTTAGTGTGACTGATAGCAAAAATAAACTCGAATAATTGATATACTAATACAGTGTATGTACGTTTATACAGTATATGCAACGCAAATTTGAGAAAGTCATGCATTTGTACCCATTTGAAAATACCATGAGTTGATAAGACATACAGTATATTAATTTTAGAATCTGCTAGTCTACAGATTGTTTGGTTCAACACACATACTGTGCAAGTATTCAGTGCATTGGAGCTACATGTATACATGCATTGAAGCGCTACCTAGCGAGAAAAAGAACGGCATTTTATAAAAAATACTGAAATGATTCGTCTCAGGCTATCATATCACATCATATCCTATCATGACCGAAGTACAGGTCCAGTCGAAAAGCAATTATCTATAAATTATGTCAAACACTGTTCATCGCATTTTTGGGTGCTATGTAGGGTGCATTTAACAACTGATGGGCATATTTATTGGAAATATTTGTAGTAGAATGTTAATGAATTTTAAGGAAATTTTTTTCTAAAACTAAATGGTGGATGTACAAGGGCTATGTACATGTACATGTACATGTACGTGTATTTATGGGCCAATACCAAAGAAGACAACTGACAAGAATGCGCACGTCTGTCATAATGACGTCAATTACTGATACCCGATAGCAAACGTCAATCGAGATAAGTTCGTACATGCATGTGCTCAAGCGTGACTCATTCGTTTATCAAAATTAAGATTAACAAGTGTCGCGTCGTCCACAAGACGCCATTTAAAGGTCCAATTACCAGCAAAAAGTTGTTTTTCTCGGAAATTTCATATTGTATCGTTATTTTAGGAATCTTAATATGAAAGTGTGCCGGAAAAAACGATGGACAATAAACGGGCAATGAAGACGTGAAAATAAACAGAAACGCTTGTTCATAAAACACCAACCGACTGATATTATCACCTGGTCACATGGCAAGTTTTGCAAAGTAATCACTTTGTTAGCACCTTTGCAACTGATGCGGCTAAATTGATTAGACGATTTAAATTTGGCACTGCTTCAACAATGTAGCATTATAAAAAAAAAAGTGGTCATGTCACATGAACAAATGCTATGAACATGTATCCTCTACACATCGGTGTGTTTTGACTGACCATATACTATATGTTAAAAACGATGCTAAATTTAATTCATCTAAAGTTTACAATTCACCACCAAGTATATTATACAGCAGGGAATATACGAGGGTATACGCTAAATGTGGAACAGAAGTTTTTAAAATAAAGTTGATTAAAGCATTTCAACTGAACAAAGGGATTTTTTCATAATTGTTTTTTACTTAACCAACTCCTTTACATTCCAGCTGCAAGCTTGCAACATTTGAAAAGCCTCTTCGTAAGAGCAATTCCTGAGTTGTGAGACTAGTTTAGCAGCTCTGTCTTGGAGTTTCACATTGGAGGCCTTCAAATTCACCATCAGATTGGACTGGACTTTGCCCAACATCACCATCGCCCCAGTGCTGATGATGTTGAGGGCAACCTTGGTGGCGGTGCCAGCCTTCAATCTGGTGGACCCAGCGACTAGTTCTGGGCCAGTTTCGAGGACCACTTCAGTGTCGAATTCATTTCGGCACTGACGATTGGGATTACTTGTCAGGAACACCGTCGCGGCCCCTACCTCCTTAGCCTTGCGAAGGGCCCCAATTACGAAAGGGGTGCGACCAGAAGCAGTGATTCCACAAACAACATCAGCGCTGGTCACACCCCTCTCCGAAACTGCTGATGCACCCATCAGTGGGTCATCTTCTGCCCCTTCCACGCTGCGATATAGAGCCGTCAATCCTCCAGCCATAATGCCTTGGAAAAAGAACAATATGAGTGTATTTCAGTCGAAATATATAGCTGCATTGCTGCATACATGTATACTTCAAATGTACATATTCAGAGTCATATTTCAAGTCTACTATGAGTTGTCAAAATACAGTTAAGCCCAGCAAGTCCAGCGTTATATCATAGCTTTTTCGGGATTCTCAGATTCACCTGCTATGACCAAAGTTTGCTGCAAATTAAGCAAACTATTTCAGAAAATTAGATCATAAATGATGAATTCTTGCTCATAAAAGTAATGATGGAGCGAATGATATGAAAAAACGTTTTCTTTGCAAAACTAGTTCCAAATGTTTTATAAATTACTTTACTATTGACATCATTATTATCATTTGGCCAACCCTCTCCCTCAAAGGTGATGACACAATGCTGGAATATTCCCTAAAGGGCCTGGATAAGTCATGCCCTTGGACCCTTATTTGAAGGTGGGGAGGGGTCTTTCTATCAAACTTTTCCATCAAGGAAACATCCGTTTATATTCTATCATTTTGTTTTGTTGAAGATGCATACACTTGCAAATTGGTCAAAAAGTAAAGAATCTGCCTCATGTTGCGGATTTTGATGAAGGACCATTTATCGGATTCTCTGAGGCCCTAAGGGTCTTGGTCCTAAAAGGTTGCTTTAGTCCAGTTACGTCGACAAACATGCCCACCGTCTCCTGGTGATCATGTCATTAGGTCAGGGGCAGTGAATTTTCAACATTCCCAGGCAAATCAAATATGGCCATTACAAATAAACCAAGAACCCAAGAATCAATTTCAGTGAGCTCATACTTAGACTGTCCACATACCTTGGACAGTAGTTGGTGGTTCCCCAAAAGTGGGGGGAATTTCACTTGCATCCAGCATTCCCAAACGACCGCTCGTTCCAGCTCCAACGTAAAACAAGCGACCACCATTTCCCAGAGATTTGGCCACAGTTTCGATGACCTGGCAGAGTTGCAGCTGGCAGCCCTTGATGGCTTCTTGGACGCATTTCTCTTCCTCGACAAACATGCCCACCAGCTCCATGGCAGTCATCCGGTCCATGCCCAGGGACCTTTCGTTGCGCTGCTCGGTCAGAGCATCCATCATGTCAGACAACTCCTTTGGAGTTTTGTCACCAGGAGTATCATTGACAAGTTTAATGTCACACTCACCGGCCAATTGTGCTGCACCGATGGCACCGGAAGCGCTGCATACAGTTACTTTGGCATTTGGCAAACGTTTCCAAAGGGCTTCCTTGAACAACTCAACGTATAACTCTTGCTTGGAGAACATGGATCCTTGGACGGCAACTGAAGGTTCTATCAAATCCAGCTTTCTGGCGACAATGGCAGTGGATTGGGCCAAGGCATCAGCTCCGTTCTTAAAAATGCTCAATATTTCTTCATCACTGGGGTCGTCCTTATATGTTGCAAATACGGTGGTGGCCAAGCGGGCCACGGAGGACTTATCGGCCTCATGCACCCAACTTATTATATCTTGAATGCGATTGGCACAAATGTCCCTCAGCACTGCTGTTCCTAGTTTGCAGAGCTTGTCATCTTCATCAAAGCGGTCCATGATCAGACGAAGGCTCTTGATGGCCACGTCGTAAGCAGAACCCTCGTCTCCAACAAGATGTCCCTTTCCACCTGCAAGGGCTATTTTGTCCCCCTTCCGGCCTGTCACTGCCGACCCTGTGCCACTGATGACGTAGATTCCAGAATCGGTTCCAAAAGCCGTTGCAAAACCAGAATCTCGGTCGCTGCCTGTTGCAGCTTTTGCTGATGGCCAGATCCTGCTGGCCAACTCCAAGAGACTCCTCCTGTCATCGCTTGTTAGAACACCAGGAAAAAAGAGTCCCACGTGAGTGACTTCTTTCGGCAAAAGGTTAAGATGCTCGACAAGGGCTTCGCCTATTGTGAAAATACAATACAATGGGAATTTTCCATCAGTTGTGTTACAGTCAGAAATGTGAAAGTTAGAAATTCTGGCAAGGCAGGTTTGGTGCACTGCTAGCTTCACAGCATGGAAATGAAGACAATCGAACTACCGTATGCCATTGATATCAAAGCTTTGAATTATGCATATCAGTAACAGGATTTGAATATGCACTGTACATGTACATGTATATGTGAAAAACACACCTGTTTTAGCATGCAAAATGAATCGTTTTACACTAAATTTCGTCTTCTCTACAACTTTCAAATTCAGACAATTGCTCTAACTCTACTATGTTATACGAGATTCAATTTGAATGCCCTTGATGAAACGTTTCAACATCAAGTCACCCAACGTTGTAACTCACGTTGTATAAATACCGACAAATTCCACGTCTTCCATAAATCCTGTTTAAAATGTTTTTACTTATATTGACACAAACACCCTAATATCAATGATATTGAAAGTAAACATGAAAGACAATTAAAGCAAGGTGGGTGATAACTACATGTACACTAAAACGGTCTAAAGTGTAATTTGACATCATCAAAACACCCCAATGTTATACAATAGGTTATTTTCGTGTTCGAACGAAGGTTACCTGAGATGAGAGCGAAATTCGCCGCTGGCAGTTGACCTTGTTGTAAAATGGTCGTATTTCCGTTCTCGATTTTTAGATAAATCCATTCTGTAGTAGTTGCGCCGCCTTCGATGCCCAAGACAAGCTGTTGCTCTTTGGTTGACATGGCCATCAAGTGCAGAGTATTTGACGACTTGGAAGCAATATGTGTCTCACTTTGATAGAACCTGGCGTATGCAGAGATAGAAAATAAAGCTATAATGTCGTATACTTGCTTATTTCATTTCAAGGGCACATTTCTTTTATCAAACTAGTCGAATTTACGGGGTATCTACAGTATAAAGTGTGGAAATGGCGAGCCATCAATTCTGTTTGTTAGCAAATCATGTTTTAGTTTATTTACCACCCACTGTTAAACATATTTAGTTAATTTTAGTACAAGAAGAACTGTTTTGCATTTGACTAGCATTCTTTATAATATGAAATACAGTGAACGTTTGAGTGTTTTAAGTTATAACTTCAACATTATGTTTAAAAAATCACCAGAAAATGACGTGTTTACAATAATTGCTATAAAATACACACTAAGACGAAAATTCAAAATCGCACGTGTCTGAATACCGATTCGGGGCTACCCCAACAACAACTGAAAAAGTTAAGTAATGGAACGGTTTGATTCAATGAATAGACTACATGTTGACTGAGATTAAATGAGGATTGAACAAAAAAATTGGTATTTATTTTTGTTATTTTAGTTTTAAGAACACATTTAAATACATGTAGGAGAATTAGTTTGCATTTCAGTAATGTATTAAACAACTGATGAGGTTCAAATTGTCCACCAGAGGGCAATGTGAAAAAGCCCTGATACAAATTTGTAATACTGTGAATATTATCTGTCAAGTTGAAATTTTTACACAGATAAACTGAGTTTCGCATAAATACTTTAGGTTGAGGACGGGTACAGTCAATTCTCAGAAAAATCCTGACTGTCTGGTCAATTTCATTTGGACGCCTATAAAGGTAGGTCTACCAGCGGCGCCATTTGAGTCTCAACTGATGATTACATCAGAGATAAACTCTTAATGCATGGTCATCGAGTATAATAAAGCCTATGTTTCATTTCGGAAATCAGAACTTTGGTATTTAATGTTGATAGAATTGAAATGCCCTTTGAAAATCTCATTTGATAAGTCGATTCTGATATCTAATTTTAAAAGGTACTTGCCCTACATTTACCATCTAATTTTAGTAAGATTAGAAGGAGGTAGAAGGATCATGATTAGAAGCAATCGCTATCTGAAATCCAATCAAATTTCACTCACCGCTCAGTACATTTTTGTAAAAAATGCAGCCCTTTCCCAGTAATGGCCGTGAAAAACAAACAATTTAACACATTTTTCCAAACGAAATCTGCGCGGTCACTACTCAAAAAAGATTATTGGCTCGTGTAAATCAATCAAAGATAATACTTTGATTAAGCTTATCAGGCCACAGGTAGAAGGCAAAGGTATTACATCCAAGTATGCAACAATCATGTTACTAAGCTGGCAAGTGTATAAATAACAGTTATACTCAATTAATCAAAGGAACTGCCAAAGTTCATGGACAATTAATTAACCAGATATAGAAACTTGCCATTATTATCAGGCGTCTAGATGTACTGACATTAAATATCTGCACTGTGTGCAAGAGGTGATTTTTAAATACCAATATACACTGGATAAGGGACATCACCTATACCTCAAATTCGTTTCAAAATATTTACACAATAGTGTTCATAAATAAATCAGGCATTTACTAACGTGGGAATAAAACAGAACAAGATATAAAGGCAAATTGGACCAGTGAATCATGATTTTTCTGTTAGAGAGCCTTTCAAATATCTGCGATAACATCAATAGTAAAGTTTCACTGTTGTTGAGTGACATATGAAATACACATTAATATCACAATGAATATCTGCAGCGATTATCATAATTTTATTTAAAATCCCTGTAGGTCTATTATTTCAAAACTTTTAACATAGACTTTGATGAGATTTGAGATTCTAACTTTTAATACACATGCAAACATTGCATGTAGGTTTATATCCAATTTTAAAGCTGTACAGCTTGGTAGTGAATTTAACCACCCATGCAGTCACAGTGAAGGATATCAACTCTCATAATAGTGCATGTGATTGATATTAAAGATTTGATTTATGCATAACATTAACAGGATTGAATTTGTATTGTAAATTCACAACTTCAATGTTATTCGCCACCACATGTTGGCTTCACTGCCTTAGTGCGAAGTTGTGCATCAGTTCAACAAAACTGAATTAGAAGTTCGACATAAATTCACAGTATCGTTTTCTAACATCAGATTCAGATGCTTCATTGCCGACTTGTTGCACCATTAGTGTTCGTTGTCAGGCTTCCCTGCATAGTTTTCATTTTCATCAAATTGCCCTATGAATTCACCTTTTCGTCATGTTTTTTTGTGTACTGTTACAGAAATAGCAGGGGATCAAATTCTCAACATCCTATTGTTGTGCTTTGCGTTACACGTGCAACAAAAAACTCACTTAAATACGTCATCAGAGATACCACCTCTTGGGAGGTAGCATGTACATGTACTTTATCTGTAATGATAACATTTTCGAACTCATGGGATATTACAAATAATTGTAAATATTTATGATTATCACTAAAAAGTACTTTTTCTTAACTGTAAGCTGAATTATAAGCATGCGCAGGGTAAAGAATGTAAAGAAAGAATTATTTCTGTGTATTCGCCATTACCATCTACATTATCAGCCTTGTAAACCGACTACTTCTTTAAATTTGTAATAAAAATGTTGGATGTACTCCAATCATCTAACGAGTCAATTCCAGAGCAAGTGAATTCAAAATGTTTCTGAAACATGAAAATTGTGCTTTTTTTATAGAATACATATTAAAAAACCACGCATATTTATCAGAATTAAATCAATTGAATAACATATTACAAGTACTGTATATCCTTTAGAATTTTTTAAAACTTCTGTCATATGGCTGAGTAATTAAGTCGTCTGAAGAATTTATCAAAAATAATATGACCTGATATAATGGATACTATAATTGTGACCAGGGTTCCAACGTTCATGAAGCTCATCACCTGTCATTAACATTTCAGTTCCGGCACATTCTTCATATTATGATGACGACAATCATTACGTATACATTGTAAGTGATTACACGGTATACCAATCGTATTGGACCACATTAGATAAATGAAATAATTGCATCATTAGAGATTAGCAGAATATCACGATTAGAAAATAAAATATACAGAACTGAAAGTTAGATTAGTGCTCTTGAGAGCATTATCTTTCCATGCGCAGTGATTAAATAAAATGACCAATCAATTGCAACTTGTTAAGTGATATCTGATTTTTAACTTACATTATCTGTGTTTTTTTTTGGAAACCTACTTTTATCTAAAATCTTTTATATATATTTTAAAGACCGTGCAATTAGCAATATCACAAATTGCTGCTGTGTCGGGGGCACTACCAAATGCCCAGATTTGTTTATATGAAAAATAACAGAAATGAATACCGATGCATATAAAATCTGGTGGTTAAGTTGGATAATCTTAACGTGTTCGATTCTTCACACTGCTAATGGTAAGTTACATTTAGAACACTGCAAAGTTACGTAGTATTAGCATACTCCAAATCAGTTCCATATAGTAGAGAAAAATACATTTAAACACAAAAATGTACACTTGTATTTTGAAAATCGCATATTTTCCACTGCTACTTGGTGAAATTATGTAAGTAAATAGCCGTTATGTCAAATTTAACCAAATGAAGATGTCCCCTTCGCCTAATAAACATTATCAATAAGCGTTTACCCAATATATCATATCGAATTTATTGAACGATTTTTTTTCTCGTATTTTTTGAATTCAAATTCTTATGATTAAAACTTGACGATTGCTTTACTCAGCATTTAATGTAACAATAACCTCAAGTACCATGAACATGTATACCGAAAGGGAATTACATTTTGTTATAATACCAAAGAAGCCTAAGCAGGCTGGGATTTAATGTTCTTACATTAACATTTATCCATATTTGAGTAAACGGATTGAACGTGCCCCCAATCTTTGAAAAATTCGACAAATAAGGAAATAAATCCGCTTATACAAGAAATGTGGAAAATCATTGAATTATTCATCCGGACAACGTTATAACCAACAATTTTAACAAAAATGTTTAAATCAATAAGTAAAATAAAATAACCAGCTCAGTTTGTAGTTGTAGCTTACAGATATCGCCACATTGTTGCTCAAAACGTGTTTGACCATAGAACATTAAGGGCCATATGAAAAATACAGCATATTTTGCTTTCCTGTAAAACTTATTCATTATTACAACGTTGTTCTGGTAAGCTATTCAATTCTTGGATGGTAATTTTTTCAAAAATACGTGTAATAGCATTCCTAGCAGGAAAACTGTCTTAGAAAGTTTAGCACATGGATTGAAAGTATACTCAATTTTAGCACACTAATGTTGGAATATAGATGAAACAATGTACATGTACAAGTATGATAAAAACTCAAGTAAGGCGTAAAACCAACAGAAAGGCATATTTCGGTAAAATTTCATGTTGCCATTAAATAATATTATGTTTAAAACAACATTATTTCAGCACAATCAGCAGCATGTGATTTTGAGAAGGACATGTGCGACTGGTTTTCGGAGACAACTCCAGGGCTCTTAACTTGGACCAGAGAAATGTACAATGGCACCAATATACCACTACCAACCAATGGTAACTAACGATTATTTGAATATTGGCACACAAGTGAAATACCGAAAATATTCAAAAGTTACAATACTGAAACCTAATCGTGTTGGTCACTGGATTTCCAGGAAAATATGTAGCCCAATTGTACCAGTCTTCACCCGAAACAAGTCTTGGAAGGCTGCACTATAATAACACTGAAGTTACAACTTCTGGAGCTGTAACTGTAACGCTGTGGATGACGCCCTTGTCGTCTTCGATTGTCAAATTCCTAACCAGAGAAAAAGATAGCCCCGATTGGATTGTCCATGGTGTATTATATGCATCAGAAAAAGACGAGTGGCAAAATCTCACAGCCATCATTAAATTAGAGGTAATTTGATATTGAATTGTACAGCGCTATCTCGAGACCATTTGGTGCCCGTAGGCAGGGCTGAACATATGCGCCCCCCTTCCCCCAGGTAGTAACGTAAAAGTTGGGTTTTGGTGGTGATTGGACGACAGGCTTACCGGGGGGTTTGGGGGGTATGGAATACCCCCAAGGGAGAGGGGGGTACATGGGTCCTCCCCCGGAAAATTTTCAAAAATGAGAAACAAGATTATGAGTTTTGAGGCACTCTAAATGCAATTTTTTAAGTAAAATTTTGAATAGTTAACTGGATTTTTGAAATTTTTTCAACTCAATAAGGAGGGGGTGGGCGTAAAAACGCTAACCAAATTAACAAAGATGCTAATACTATGATATAGATATATGATATATGATATAGATGCTAATACTATATATATATATATAGTACTCAGCACCAGATTAAAACTTTGGGGAGCACAGGACACTTGAAGTTTGGGTGCCCTATAAATATAAATTAT
>JAQFYZ010000677.1:0-35871 GCA_034695085.1 Cylindroiulus punctatus | reverse complement strand
GTCCAGGTGCAGGGTCAAGGTTAATCCCCTTGACCCCATTCCTCCGGGCGGGCATAAGGCGCCTCAACGCCAACATGCTCCAATATTGGTTTAATTAGACTCCAATTTCAATCACTTCCAGCTGATCAATACCTGGTTCATCCGGGATTATTCAATCAATATATCGCCTAAATCTGCGTAATTTGTGTGAATCAATTAATTGACGCAATTATTAATTCGCTGCTGCCTGTGCGATACATCAATATTTGATCTATGTTTTTTCCTCATTTTCTTTCCAAATATAAATTAGCTCCTCCCATCGATTAACAGTTTCTCGATTAAAAATCACTTCAGCTAGCTCTCCATTTTTATTTTATCTTTACATATAGATGTCTATATACATGCATTAAAATGGGGGCTGTTAAATAATCGGTAAATTGTCTTCCATGTAAATGGGCTTCTTAACGTTGAAGGCATTTTTCATGCAAGGAAGGAGAACGAAAAAAAAACCAACAACGCCAGAACGGCTCTATACGACTTCATTTCTTCCTTAACGCTAAGTTAGGCATTAATTTGCATAAGGAGGACTACTAAAAATCATTGGCGCGAAAACAATGAGAAAAGACAAGATCATTTTATGAAACGCTCACCAACTATAAACTTTACGCTGGATGCCTCGGTTGCAAAGAGGGAACCATCGAGAAAGCCATTGTGGCCACACATATTACAGTATATGACGTCATTAGAAACACTCGTTAGGCTTAGTTAGGAAGAATGACATACTTGCCTTCTGAATGTCATTGATGAGTGCATGTGATCCAAATAGCTCACATAGCAAATACATCTCTTGTACCGAATTGGAGCCAAGTAGTCAATTCATTGGGGGTAGATTTACCCAAGTCCAGAAATGTTACATGCAAAAGTGAGGAAAAATGAAATATAAAGAATGTGCAGTGAAGTTGCAGCAACCAAAATAGATAAGTAAAATAAAAGGAAACATCAGAATGAATATCTACTTCTTAGTCTTAAGGAGATTGATGGTCTACATATCATGTATGACCATTGGAGAAATGATGAGAATTGGAGCCAATCGCCAACACGTGAACTACTGTGATACTACCATCATAAAATAAGGTACGAATTGCAGTTTCAAATTTAACGCATTATTTCCGCAATGCTCTTTCCCGAAATGGGCAATGCAGCCGCCATGACACCTTCAATGACCGACGCCATCTCCACTTGACGGCTGCATCGTCCATTTTAGGAAGGCACCTCACGAAAATAATGCATGAAATTGGAAATGCAAACTGACTGTGGTTTGAAAGAACCTAGAGGCTTCGAAGGAAATGGAACAAATGTGAACGGATATGCGCCAATTAAACACTTCATACCTTATTTCTTGAACGTAATATCGCAATGGATTGCATGTGGATTATTCTACATCAACTTGTGATTCTCAAAAAATTAACTTTCAGATATATATATTCTCAGTTTCGAAGAATGTTTTCGTAAGACTGGAACATAGTCTGGAAATCTGGAGAGATAATTCTGGAAATGATATGTTGAAAGCTTTGATTGTACTAACGTTGTTTAACATAGGAACTACAGAATATGCTCGAAATGACCGCCATTTTGTGTCCTCTTTGCTCACACTCATCATTTGTATGTCAATCTGCGACAAAAACAAAGTTTACACAAATCATCCTTTTTCCTATGTGGCCAGACTATGGAACACCCTATACTGTATTTCAGTGTCCCATGCAATCATCATCAGAGTGGCGATTACCCAAAATACATGAGCTTGATGAGTACGTAATAGGTAAATTCAATACAATATCAGCATCGCTGATTGCATCTAAAATGCAATCACGTTGCATTTATGAAATAGCTTAGCAATTAATACTTGCTAGACTTGGAATGTGGTATTCAAAGGCATTACCCAACTTTTACCCAATTTTGGGTAACTCACCTAGGTTGTGGAAGCAGTCAGTGCCTTAGTAAACTGACTTAAAAAATAGCAGTGGCTTTGGTCACACCTCCCTCGTCGGCACCCAAGGCTCCCAGCCTCCACCTATGGGAACAGCCACTTAAAGCCAACAATTTAAGCTAGATAAGTCCCGTTAAAAACGCGCTCTTTAAGGATTAGAACACCAGGGAATTAATTAGTCCCACAATGGTGAGTCCTAAGCCGCGTGACAAAGAGCCTTTTGGGAGAGTTTTAGGATCGATGTCAGTGCAGCCAACTTGCATTGTCAATTGGACTCCATTGGACTTCAGGGGCTTGCTATCTTTGGAACTTCCAAACCTCTAGCACTTCTATGTCAAATATGCGCACAGGCGATAACCCCCAACACCAATTCTCATTAGTGCCAGGCTCTGAAGTGAGAATGTGAGAATTAGGGAGGGGTGGCTTGGCCAATCTGGTCATCCACGGGCTGCTACCACTCGTGATTCATCCTGATGCAAAATGCACTGCGGGTGAGGGGGACACTGGTCACTTTTTGGACAGACATTGATGGATTTATTGCCTGTTGTTTTGGGCTGCTTCCTGATCAGCATTTTTGAAGCCTTTCACATCTCCCTCAATATTGCCTGTTTGCATCGGCTTTATCTCTGGACGTGCCGGAAATTGTTTTTGGACTCATTTCGATTGGTCTCGTGTTCTGTAGCTGAGAACCAATTCCAGGTCCGAATTAGGCTTGACCAGCGGTCAACAGCATGCAGCTTATCAGTGTTCGTAATCGAGAATTATTCTCAACAAATTTAGATAAGAACGATCAAGTGTCTTGGAAGACAAGATTAGACGTGCAGAAATCATGAAGGCCTGATTACTGGCTTTTATTGGCGCAACAGTGCACTTTGATGAAAACGATGAACTCTTGTTAATTATTGTGTGCAGGGTTCCCCCAGACCTGGGAAACCTGGAAAAGTCAGGGAAGATTGATTTTTTTTAAAAAAAGTCCGGGAAATTTAACAAATGTCTTGATACGGTAGTCAAGCAACTCAAACTATCAATTGAAGCAAGGTAGAAGTCTGTGAACTAGATCAATAATGAAATTGTAAATTTGGACAACCTAATCTAAATTTTAAGCTTTATATTAAAATGTGTGCTGTATTGCTGGTTCTTTATTGAAGTTTGTGTTCACCTCATGTTTATGAACATTGGCATGTTATATTTTCGCATTTTTATTGTCAGGGAAATTTTAAAAATCTGGAAAAGTCAGGGAAGTTGAAAATTGAATTTCTGGGGGAATCAAGGTGTATTTTAACCCAATGGGCCCATGGAGCAACTTATTATAATGCCATGCAGTTCAGTGAACCAACGCACTGGTCCATTGTCGACTTCAAGGACTTGGCACGTGTTGTTTATCAAAGTTCGATATTTGAATTCTGAAAAAGATATTACAAAAACTAACAAAATGGTTGTACTTCAATGCTTTGCTGCTACCATGCTTCAACAACAACTAATTTTAGAATGGCTACTTATGTAAATTTTGCAAATTGTAATTTAAAAAACACGTTATCGTGACTTCAGTGGATTGTGGAATGCCAAAATTTACCCAACTTTCGGGACTCTTGCAGCGAGTGGTGAAATAACAAATAAACCTTGAGCACGTTATAAAAAGGAAGGTTGTGACGTCATTGTTTTTGCAGCCAACTAGCTCGTAGGTGTCAAACTGCATCTTGCTTTTTTCTCTACCTCAACGATTCCGACTTCCAAGATGGCGGCCACATATCCCAAATCCGTTTCATTTTCGTATCCACGCTTCGGTATATATTTTGCAGCAGGGCATATTCCATAGCAATGCATATACATGCATGTACAGCAGTATACTAATAATATGAATAATATGAAACTAATAACACAGCCAAAATTTGGCTGTGTTATTAGTTTCATATTATTACAACACCCCAGCCACCGTTTAAGGATGAATAGAATTGATTTACGTCAAAAGCAGTATACTACATGTAGTATGTAAGAAGAAATAGCCACAAACTGGCTGAGCACACGGTGCGTGCACTCGCAAAACAACATGCCGATAACATTTTGTTTTCACTTCGTAAACACCAATCTTGTCATATGGGATTTGTGCTCAGTGCTGTATTGCAACATTGTTTCGCAAAAAACTGCATACGGAACGCGCTGAAGCAAAAATGTCACGTTGACAAGGAAAGTGCAAATTTTCTGGGAAATGGAGTCGTGAGATAGTGACACGGGACATGGTGGAACATGAAAATGTATGGCTACATGAGTTGGCGTTTTCGCCCCCTCCATAGCTGGGGCATAATATGGTTACGGTAGCATAAATTTTCTTCATGGCGAATTGGCTTTGTTAATCAAAGTTCTGTAGTAAAATTGTTGAATTTTCTTTATTTTTAGTTACCTACAAGGCGATTTTGGATAAGTGCAACCGTCATCAGCAGTTCACCTCACCGACCCTGCAATGATTTCAGGTAGGAACTATTGATACATGTATCATCGTAGATGTCCATATCCCATGCATTTATGAATACCGTTTTACACACAGAATTTTGTTTCACCTTAGTTAAGTAGAATGCATACACGCAGCTTTCAAACTTTGCACTAGTGAATGGATTTTTTATAATTCGCAAATAAGTGCAAAATGAAAATTCATGTGTTAAAGAATGCCACTTTACATATGGACGCGTCATAATTTTAGCCACAGCCATTTTTAAATTAGTTAAGTAGGCCATTATTTTCCTGTTATGATTTGCAAGCACGTCATCATGACGTTAATGGGTTGTGGAATAGCAAAATTTCTAAAACTATCGGTACCTTTGCTGCAAATCGTTAAATAATAAATTACACTGCATGGACACGTGAGCGTCTATTGGTCGAAATGATGAGCTCGTGCCAAATGGGTGTGGCTTTTTACATTTAGAAATGAAGGATCTGACGTCATTGTCGTGGCAACCAACCAGCTCGTTGGTGTCAAACTGCGTCCTGTTGTTTCTCTAATCAGCAATTCTCTAATCACACATCACAAATAGGTTTCATTTTCGAATCATTTAATGAGTTATACAATATAAAGTAGGCCTTTGATGTTGATGCAACAACTTTTGATAGAAAGTATGCATTCATCTCGTGGAAATAAGCTAATGACCTGCCTGGCCTGCATTATACAACTTGGTGTCATATTATGTTCAAATATGATGCAAACATTTTAAGTATGCATATCATATTCACAGGCACGCCTGTATCACATATCCTGATATCTGAAAGTACAATTGATTCTGGAATGGAAGTACAAACCCATCAAAGGTAATTTGGACTTATCATGCCAAATTCGTCACCACTAAATACCAGCTAGATGAGAGTACGACCAAATTGTTCAAAGGTCTCCAATGGGAAACACTACGATCAAGACGGGATGCTCAAAGCATGGGTCTTTTTGAAAAATTTGCATAAAAAAGAAATTTTAATTCGGCGGAGGGAGTCTTTAAACGAAACCATCGTGGTGGTAGAACCCGTTACTCCAATCCACTTATGGAACTCAGAGCACATTCGAATACATATTATTGCTTTTTCTTCTTGGGTGCCATCAGGGGATGGAATTCTCTTCCAAAAGATAGCATTTAGCTTCAAAAAATTCAATTTAACAATGATATGATGGTGCCCCTCCTAATGACCACTCCTAATGCACAGGTATATGATTGAGTTGATGGACTACACCCCTACCACATGGTATTCAATTACTGATTGTATAGGGTACTGAGTTGAATTGAGTTGAATCATCGGACGATATCATCCATACTGCATGTACGTGTACATTGGGGCATTTCAATGTTTGTAATTGAAATTCGTGGGTGTCGTGTGAATACCAGAAAAGTACACGTACAAGTTTTCTGTTTTCTTTCATTCTTTAACTGTAAACGAACTACAATTGTATATGTGCAGTATAGTGCAAAATGCATAAGGATTATCCGTGCATGTGCTGAGTGGGAGCTGCATTATTGATCTCCAAAACCACGTCATTTTCCATTAGGTGGATCAATGCTGCGATATCTGAAATATCTGAACCACTCTTAAGCCCACACTATACGAGGATCTAAATGGAAGAAATACATTTTTTGCCAATAGTAAATTGCCGTATCGGCATCCAATTAAAGTTTCGTGCTAAACATTGGGTTTTTTCGTCGCGTACGTGTGCTTTTGAAACGCTGTTGCATCTTCCTATATTTCAAGATTAAAAATGAAGGAAATGTTGAGAGGGGGCATTATAAAGCCCGCAAACAGAATCTACAAGGGGAAATGGGAGCAGTTTTCTCACGCCTGGAAAAACGAAGGAAGCAGAAAATGACAATTCCAATAATGGATTTCCACTTGCACCTATAAAAATGTGCATCATTTGAGAAAAACAACTGCTAAGAATTAAATGATTGTCTTCTAATGGCAGCCATCCAATTCTTTATTCATTCCCAAGAAACGGAAGGCCTGTGTACGTGGAAAAGCTTTATATAACACTTATAGCTATTTTCAGGCCACTGTTGGGAGGGAATTTGGATAAAAAACCTGTGCAGCGAATGGGATTTTTCGTACATGCACGCTAACTCCACATTTTAAGCGATTTTTTATATAAAATAGATGTACCTGATGGCGCATATACTTCCCTTGTCTTTTGTCTTGTAAAACGTTCGTAACGCCCATCTTTTGTTTGTCCGCAAATATAAATTATTGTCGAAATGAAAACGCAATGCAGTGAAAAATAATTGGTTTTGCATGAATTCGTCGATATTATTTGTTGCGAGGAAATCAAACAGACGCTTAAATTTGACGGTGAAATGCACGTGTACAGGGGAGGTCGTGAGTCTTTATTACATCCTGATGGAAAATTACATGGATTATATGAAATGGAATTGTGACATCATACGAGACGTCATTCAGAATTATCACTTCAATTTAGATTAATATATCAGAAATGGAAGTCGAATGGAATATCTGAATATTGGGGCACCAAAGTGACCTTAGATTTAATCGATATTTTCAAACAGATCTATATCCTATAAATGCTCATGCATTTACACGTATATTAATTCCAAAACATGTAGTGAACAGAGATTCGTTTCATTTTTTTTTCATGTTTGCAATGCATGATGCATCATGCATACATAAACAGGGAATCCCGATATAAGAAACAATGCACAAATATTATAATTTATTACTGTTTCTGAAACATTGGATGTATTATTTAGGTACAATTTAATTTTTCGATTCGATTTTGACATATTGAAATGAAATGTAAAATATGTCGTTTCCAATAATCCTGACAGAATGACAATCATGACAAGTTTGAATATTTTTTCCCATTTTCGTAGAAATACATGTAAATACCGTTTGCATGCACCGCAACAAGGATGGAAACACCTGGAAAGTTAGAGAATATAATTTATGGGAATTAATGACTTAATTGATTATGAAAACTTTCGAATTTATTACTATTTATGAGTTGCACTGTATCACGGATAACGGATTTCAAACGGATCTGTTACAGTAGATGCTCCTTACTTTTGTAATAAGAGACGTTTTGTTATGACGAAAATGCGCTTTAGGATAAATAGTTCTCGTTTTAATTTCCATTCTCTAATTTATTGCGCATGATTGGTCCACGTCAGTGTGTATGCCGCGTTTCTGAAATGATCAATTTCAGGATTTAGATTGGTGAAATAAGGATGGAGAAAATTTGATCCGTACTTTGTTATTCCCCGGGCCTTTTTTGTGATGTGGGTGAAAAAGAAATTGTTTAAAAATGTAATTGCGTTGAATTTCATGGAGTTAAGAACACAATACGGTGGCTTTGAGCATCTCTTTAGAAGCTTGCATGGCGTGTTAAAAGTAGGAAACCTAAATGAAAATGTAAAATCGAAATGAGAGCACTGTTGATTATCATGCATGGAGTGAAGAATTGCAGCTCTCCTGTAGCTCTGTTAAGTTATACAGCACTGAGAATCTAAAATCACAAGAACTTACACTAATCTAAAAATGTAGGCCAAATTGGTGGTGCCTGGACTCCCGAGGGTCCACGGCACAATTTTAGAATTATAAAAAAAATGATTAGTTAAATGATGATTAATAAAATATTACAAATAATAATATTATTATGTAATGATTCATAAGGGCAGGATTTCCGTGTTATTGCACCTTTTTTTGCTAACAGATATCAAAATTTTGATGTGAGATGTCCACTGTTTGTGCTATATGGAGTCGATACACAAAATCTTATTTTGCACATAAATACCTTTATTTGCAGTCATCCACATGGGTTCTGCTCAATTTTAATAAAGAAAAATGAAGGGTATTTTTAAGAATTTCTATGATTTTTCGTTAGTGTTTTGTTTTTTTTTTGTAAATTTTCATCGATGTAGCTACTTATCTGTTTTTTGTAATGCAATTTTGAAAGAAAAATGACGTTTTTCACTGCACGTTTTGGCTTTTTTACTGCACGTTTTGTGCCGCATTTTGCCATTTTTATAATGCACGAAAATAATAAAAATAATATTTTTATACAATATTAGAAATAATATTAAACACGTTGCCAGGGTAGGTCATATTTTCGGGGAAACACGGTAATGATTCATGTTAGGGCGCTGGACCAATCCCACCATAACAATTAGGCGAATTCCCAAATGGCACTTCCGGAATTCAGATTTTCAGAAGCGAAATTTCGGGCAGTGGGTCAGGGGTGCAGGTGTGGGTGTGGACGCTGGCCAAACGATGACGGATGCGGTGGACAAACTCCACCTCGACCAAGATTTTTAGGTCACCCCTTTGAACCCTTTAGTCCCTCGCATTTTCTCTAATGTCCTGCTCGTGAACGTTCCATCATCATTAGCGGCCGACCTCGGTTTGACCTCACACTGACCACTGACCATCAGCACAGAACTGGGCATGACATTAACAGTCCATTGGGAAAATTTGGCTATCTGCAGGAGACCTTTACCATTACTAGGGCCTAACTATTCGAGCTGTGAGCTGATTGCTCTGGTTTATGCGCACCAGTCCAGCTTTACGATTTGGCCAAAGTGCCATGAATATCGCTGGCCATCGGAAAATGGACGAAAAATGGAGTTTTGGCAAAATCCCCGGACTTATAAATCATCCGCCCAGCCTCCTTCCACCAGCTTTTCGAGCAGTTTTCGAAGAGTTCAACCACCCTCTATTGGTCAACCTAACTTTATTATTCACGCTCCCCAGAAGTGCCAAGTTTTAAGTTAGCCATGGACTGACTTGAAGGCATGCAGCTGTTGCAGTCAACCATTTTGAACTCGAAATGGTGCGAATGGGCAAAACGATTTAATGAAGTTGATATGCGAGCCTTATACATGCCTGTGCTATACTTCATGACAATATTTCCTTTGTGATAGTAAGTTACCTAAATATTAGGATAAGGGCAGGTAATCGGAATGGACAGTGTGAAAGTAGAACATCCCACTAATATTTTTCACAATAAATTTATTATTTAATAATAGCTTGGCCCAAAGTTCTTCTTACAACTTGTATGGGTCAAAGAGTTAATATTTGTAGGCTATACAGATAATGAATTAGTAGAACATAACGAGTACAAAATAATAAGTTAGTACAAAATAATAACTGATTACAAAGTGAGTATACAAAGAGTACATAACACCAAATGACAAGAAAACAATTTCACAATATAATATTTTGTTATTTAACTACAAGAACATTAGGATTGAAAAGTTGCTGCTAAGGACAAGTTAGTAAAGTTCAGCAGAACCCCTAATCTGTTATATCACCCACTTAGAAGATGTAATCTCAACTTTCTTTTAAGCTCTCCAATCTTATTAATTAGTGAAATTTCATCTGGTAATTCAATACATAACGTAGATATAATAAACTTTCTTACTTAATTGGTTCCCATATTCATTATTAGCAAATGGAATGCTATCTGTAAGTCGATTTTCTCAACATGTTTGCTTTTCTTTCAAAGCTATTTTATAATTAGTGCTGAAGAAGTTGTTAGAAATGGCCGTCAACAATGTTATCAACAATGCAATTAAATTTCATGACTACTTCTCAGCAATTGAGCAATTTGAGGGAAAGTATTAGACTTTGGTAATAGTAGTTATTTCCAAGCCATGAATCGAACATGCGTTAGTTACTTTTCAAAGATGTGATATACTGTAATATAGGCAACAATAGCAAACAATATCGACCACCCTGACATTTCCTGACTTTCCAAAAAGTAGAAATTCCCTTATTTTCCACAATAGAAGTTGAACAATACATTCGAGTCTGTCTAGATATTTGATGTCATACTGAATCTTTCAGGGACTTTACGAATTTACTAATATGAAGACTGATTGTTTACATGAGGCAATGTGGTCATGCAATCACAGTACAGTACATTAACATAACATCCTTGGCAAATCCAGGCGTGACTGGTAAGGAGTCTTGATACATGCTCGCATAATTATTCTTTGCCTTCGGACAACTCGTTAATGGCCGAATAATTTCTCGCATTGCCACGCCAGATTACCTTAACTAAGCACGTAAACATTTGTAAAATGATCACAACGCAGTAATGGCGCATTCGGCACGCTCGTCCCATGCCAATTTGTCTATCTGGTCACATTGTAGTTTTTTTTGGAGGTGTGTGGGGTGAGGTCCAGGATGCTATGCCAGTTTAATTTCCTTTCCAATTAATTTTATTAGGATTGAACGGCATAATCCTGCCAGGAGAATTTATAAGCACTGTTTACAGTACACGTTATGGACAGCAGGGGTGCCGCTTGACATGTCCTAAAATGCGTTTTGCACGCGGGTCTAACGCGATCGGGTTCCTAAGGTGGCATCTGGTGAACGAGACTAACAAGATTTGGGTCCAACCCCAATTTGCTTTTCAGAGAGGTAACGAGGCCGGGTAACAGATGGTGCTGCTCGTTAATGCGTTTTTGGACAGGGAAAAAATTACCGAAAACAAAATGGCGGATCTTTTGGGGATAATTCATGGTGATTGTTACATGTTGGTCACCCCATACCATACATACCCATGCAGGTCTGGGTATCTTATAAGATTTCTGCAGAATACAGGATCATTAACTAAAGAAAAAGCACCTTTACTTAATTTTGGGTACTTTGCCCATGATGATAATAAACTGGACAACAACTCAGGGAATTTTACATGTATCCTGGAAAGCCTGGAAAATCAAGGAATTTGAACCTGGAGTTCTTCAGTTTCTTGGAATTCTGGAATTCTACATTTTTAATTTTTCTTCATTCATTATAGACTGCATGCAGTTCTGATAAGTCAGCGTAAAAATTACTAATTCTGGTGATAATGATCCATGGTGATTATTGCATGTTGGTCACCCCAGACCATATATACCTATGCACCCTATGCAGGTCTGGGTACCTTTTCAGATTTCTGTAGAATACTGGGTCATTAACTAAAGAAAAAGCACCTTTACTTTTGGGTACTTTTCCCATGATGATAATAAACTGGACAACATCTCAGGAAATTTTACATGTGTATTGAACCTGAAAAGCTTTGAAAATTCAGGGATTTGAATCTGAACCTGGAATTCTTTAGTAGCAACAAGTTTATTTTTTGTACATTCAATATACAGTAGACTGCATGCAGTTCTGATGAGTAAGCTTAGAAATGACTAAAAATCAATTCCATTGTCTAAAAATAATCCAGTAATCAATTCCGTCATCCAACACTAGATGAGCTTTTGTTTTTAGGTTGCCAAATGCAAAATCCGCCTCTATTTTATGTGTAACACAATCCCCATTGTAAGTTCAATTTACCAGGTATCACTAGGCTCAGGCTGAGCAGTGCTCAGGATACTGTGTTATTAAATAAAGAAAAAACCTTTACACTCAGTTTGGGATACTTTACCCATTCAGGAATGGTTATCTTAGCTGATTTGTTCAGAATATTGTTATTAACTGAAGAAAAACCACCTTCACCTAATTTTGGGTAATTTACCCGGTATGGATACTGGGTATGGGAAGCAGGGCTCAAGATACTGTGTTATTAACCAATGAAAAATCACCCTTACACTCAGTTTGGGGAACTTTACCCATGTAGGTCCGGGAATCTTTGCTGATTTCTTCAGAATTTTGTTATAACTAAAGAAAAACCACCTTCACCCAATATTGGGTAATTTACCCGTTCAGGAATGGTTATCCTTGCTGATTGTTCAGAATATTGCTATTAACTGAAGAAAAACCACCTTCACCCAATTTTGGGTAATTTACCAGGTATGGATACTGGGTATGGGAATCAGGGCTCTAAAGACTCGGCTCTTATTTTATTCCAATAACCAGATTTTTCTACTGACCAGGTAAGGGGCTTCGAATTTCCCCAAATCTGCATTTTTCTTTTTTTTTTACTTTGGCTGATGGCACGTACGTTGATATCACAATGGTGGTGGTGGTAACCCCGAAGTGAAAGGGAACCTCCCGTGGTTTCCTGATGTTGCCTGGCCCGGCAATTATGCCACGATTTTGACGCAAATTTGAGCTGTTTCGGGGTGCTTTTCACGCCTCGGGACGTCCCACTTATTACACGTTGATTACACCTGCATTCGGCTCACGAGAAACTGGCCAGGAATTTCAATGGCCTTGATTACTGTGACATGTGCAGATGGGAACTTGCGAATATTATAATTTCACCGGGCTGGTAATGGTGGCCGTGATAAAAAATCCTGGAAGTCAGGGGTGGGAGAAGTTGCTTGGGAAATGTTTTGTTACGCCGTTAAAGTTTCACCGAAATCTAACATCGAATAAGTAAATTAGTTGCAGCCTGAAATAATACCTTTGACTCCAGACGCCTGGGAATCCAAGATGGCGGCCAAGGGGACTTGTGTAATCTACTTTTCCTAAGCTGTCATCTTGAATCCTTGACCCTATAGGACACATAAGCCGTGTAAACAAATACAAGGTATTTTGCTATGTCGAACAAAAGCTGAAATATTGAGCGTTTTTGGAATTGATGCAGATACTACAATTACTGTATACCTGCGGTAGGTCTGAATAGAAAGGGAGGAGTTCCTTACCTTTCTTACTTAGGATTGAATGGGGAAAAAGTTAGCCCTCACTGACAACCGATTATTGCATCTTTTCCACTGTGTTTTATACTTTTTTTAACATACATAATAACGAGTTACAGTATTTCTCCATTGATCGCTTACTCGGTATTGATTAACTGACAGTATGCATGCATCAGTATTTTACACCTGAGTTGCAAGGTAGGAAAAGTTCAGTTCACACATTTCACTAACCTTAAAAAAGTTCCCTTTCACCGAGTCACCATACGAGTTTACATGATTTGCTTGAATTTGTCACCTGCTTGTGACATGTTGCACAACACCCAGAATCACCCCCAGAATACATACTGTTTTACATGCTATTTTCAGCAACTCTGACCTGCTTGGGTTGAGGTGCCTTGAATAGAATCGCTTAAATATCGCCTTGAATAGAACCGTCTCCATATACTAAATAAATCAATTCAATTCCTATCGGATTCTCAAATGACAATATACTCAAGTCACGTAAAGACTTAGATGGATACATCTCAAAATTGTTGAATATACGAATTGTATGATAACTGAAAAGTGCTTATGCATGAGACACTAGCTGTGGTATGAGAAGTGTTTCTGATCAATGTATTTGCTGACTAGCCTATATTCAGGAATCTGAATTGAACATCTGAGTGCAACTCATTGTATTGTAACAGGATTCCCCAGGCTCAGAAAACCTGGAAAAGTCAGGGAAGTTGGAAAGGCCTGGAAAAGTCAGGGAAGTTGGAAAGGCCTTAAAAATGCAAATCTGTGCTCTATTGCTGGATACTTATTAAAATTTGTGGTCATCTTATGTTTATAAACCATGGACAATGCATGTCGTATTTTTTACATTGGCATATGCCATATTTTTGCATTTTTAATGTCAGGGAAGATGTTTTTAACCTGGAAAAATTAGGAAAAAGTCAGGGAAGTTGAAAATTAAATTTCTGGGGTGAACCCTGCATGTGTAACTGTTGCTGCTTTGCATGGCACATTTGGCATTTGGCATTTGGTTCAAGAAGTTGAACTTGGCAAATGACTGAGGTGAGCCTAGAGTTGACAGTTTACATCTGTTGCAAGTATACAAAGCAGTCCATGTTGGGCATTCGTGCAATCCGATTAGTGCTCATCAGCACTGTTCGTTAATTGCTGACTTCCAAGGATGCAAACCATGTCCTCGCACTGTTTCCTTTGTCCATTTTCGTGTACAAAGTTGGGAGTTTTCAAGAAAGCAATTTTCCAAGGCGTGAAAGACTACCATGGGGTGCCTCTGTTTGCGGCCGGGGCCCCACTCTGGGGTTTTCTCACCTCGTTTCATTTCCACCACCTGTTTACTCGTGACACCTATCGTAATGCCTCGTGCACAAAAGGTGTCCGAATGTTTTGTTGCACGAAATGGTTTCGCAGCGCTGGCACCCACTTTTTGTTCTATTCAGCTTTTGACATCGCCACTTTCCCCATGCATTGTCTTTGCACTTGCACCTACATGTACATGTAGCTCTCACGTGGCATGCAAGGCAACCATTTGGACACCTTTTAGGTAGCAGCATTTGGGTAACACCTGAAGTTATGAAGATGGCCGCATGCCATGCATGGTTTCAAATGCTTCCTGTCCACTCGTAATTTTCTGGCTTGATATTGATCTTAAGTTGGCTTTACAAATTTTCCGACCTTACCTACATCAGGCTACATGTACATACCGATATCTTAGTTTTCTTAAGTATGATCAGCGCCACCAAGGGGGAAGAAAGTGCAGGGATCGATGTCTGTTGGCAAAAGCGCCGCCGGAAAATCCCCAGTAAATTCATGCAGTATCTGGCAACACTGGCTGTAGCTCCGCCCTAATTTTCTTAATGTTTTAATGCTGCGATATGATTGGTCTAAAGTAGAACAGGACTCTACTCGTAATTTTCTTCTAATTTTCTATACTTTCTTGCCTTAAGAGAAAATTAAGAAAAAGGAACTCCGAAAAGTGGACAGTTAGCATAAGGCTCTGATATGAGTTTGTAGCTTCGAAAAAGCAACTGACAAGCTTGCAACTGACAATATTGCTCCATTAGGTCTTTACTGATGGGTATGCGTTGCTAATTGGGATTTTGAACAAGAATGGAGTTGGCTCGGTCAGTTTTACAATTTTTTTAGAAATTACACGAAGTTTCGGGTACTAAAATCCTTTTTCTGATTCTGTATCAGAACGTTCAAAAATTACAATAAATTTGGGGCAAGAACACGCAGAAAAACGATAGTAGTCAACAGTTATACAAAAAATTCACATAAATCCACAATCAAAATTGAATTGGGCGAGTTGAAGATACATTGAATTGGACGAGTTGAAGATACATTACATAAAAATTATATACATCTTTCTAAGGTATGTGATTTTTTTAAAGCAAAGAACCTGCATTGACCTAAATTTAGGCAAAATTCACTGATTTAAATATGGTGTTGCTTCAACATTTTAGGTCCTGCTTCCGAAACCTTCACGGTTAATTATTTAAAACTAATGTCAAAGTGGTTCTTCTTTGAGTAACGCACACATTTACTGCAAATTGTTGAAAAGGAATTTGTGTGAAGGAAGGGTGCAAGCATCGTGTTACGAATATAAAATACACAAAACAGTTATTTATCATGAAATTCTTAACGAAATGCTAACTAAATGCTAGAATCCCTCTAAACATCAACGTATGTTTTGGTTGACCTCCTTCTAAAATGTGGATATAACATTAAATTAAAATCGTGTATTTATTTCTGCTCTACTTTGTTACTTTGTGCATGTAAAAACATTGCAAGACATTGCAATGAAAGATCTACGACGTGGCCCTCGTGACATTTGTCTTACATGTTGTGCTATAGTGAAAAATTGATGGAGTGATGCCACACACCACAGGGCCTGCCGCAGTATTGCCACATTTCTACCATGTTCAAAAAACCGTGTCTAATCGGCTTAATATTAATAATTTAATCGGTTTAGAATCGATATTATTTGTGCAACTAACATGAGCGGAGTCAAGCTTCGTAAAATTCGTAGAAATTTGCATTTTTTTTGTTTGCATAGATGAGCTTAATCTCAGTTGCACTTTCTTCAGCAAAGAAATAGAATAAATGAAGCAATATTGAAACTTATTCTTTCTGATTATCTTAACGATATCGATCGATTCCCCAGCTACGTGTATGTAGACCGAATGCAAAAATAATATTGGTATGAATTTTAATTATTTTTTAGACTTAACGTCTTGACGTCTTCTTGATTCCTGATTCCTTGATTCTCGTCTTCCAGATTAAAAGAGAAAATGCATTTCTTAGAAAATGTATTTCTTGGAAATGTATTTTTCCTATTAATCAGGATATTGTCTGTTATTTGAATTGTTTGAGCTCGCATAAAAGTTTGTTGCTGCAGTTGTACAATAGCTACGCAAATGGGTTGAAGTTGCAGTCTAAGACTGATATTTGTCACAGAAATGGTTCTAGGGAGAAATGTAGTGAATTTCCGGCTTCGTGCAACTTTCCACTGTAGTGAGCAACATACACTAAAACTGTTAATCATCCTGACAATTTAATTATGCCGAATACTGCTGGGGGACAATGGGAAACTTATTTGCCATATGGCCGGTCTTGCCCTCATACTCAATAATTCATGAAATACTCGATCTTGTTCTCTGGTGAAGGTAGCCAACTGAAATTATAAAAACGAGATACGACACAGACCTCGTTCCATTTTCATTGAAAAATTTGTGATGATTTGTTGTTCCTGCACTTTTGTGTACATGGTAGGCCAGTTATTCATCACGAGCTATTGATAATTTCAAATGTAGAAAAATACATTCGAAACTGCGGTGGCCCAGAATGCATTTCGCCATGACATTAACGCATGTTTGTATAGTCAAAAAAGGTAATACCCAAGAAATGCAAGTTGTTTGACGCATTATGCATTGCCATCAATCATCTCGTATCTCCATGTTAATTTTGAAAAGTATCCTGCTACGGTTAGTTACCATAAATTCCACCAGGTGGCTACTCTTTCGCTGCACAATCCCATTAGTGGCATATATCTGTAAGGACTGGATTATGATGGAAAAGAGTATCAACTTCAGTTGTGACGCTTTATAAACCAGGTTAAGCCACGAATATTTTTTTCTAGTTCAACTGACCTGGGTTAAACTACATGTACAGATGTGCACACCATGTTTATTTCAACCCACTTTGTCTAAAAATGACATGCACCTGCCGTTATTGTTATCGTTGTTATACATTATTTTGTCTTTTTGCATTTAAGCTAAACTAACCCAAAAACGTAATTTATTTAGCTGCCCATCCATAGGCAATCACTGCCAGTCTACGTGTTGTAAGGAGAAGCCCAATTTTGATTGTGGCTTTGGCAGAGCAGGGTTTATCCGCAGCACAGCCTAAATCCTTATGATGATATATGATATAGTTTAATGTTTTCATACCCTCGGTTTGGCTCCTATTGACTTTTGCAACGTGTTGCTGGAAACAAACTCCCAACGTATAGATTTCGGAAGTTGACATAATCTAATGTGGTCCGGATATCTGAGAAATACAAATAGATTTTATTGAAAAGAGATCCTTCTCGGCTTGGAAATGCGATACCTTTTAACGGTTTATGGGTTTTATTTATACATGTATTTGGGGTGCCGCAGTGTAGCAGGCAATTTTACTAGAAGTTTCATTGCTGTCTCCCGCAAGGCACGCTTTATTTAGCTGCGAAATTTAACAATATTTTCATGTCGTTTATGAAAGCCAAAACCGCATCGTGAATGTCTTGTGCGTAGAGAGAAAGACGACATTTCACTTGTGTGCTCACACTCAGCGAGGTTCTGTGGAAAGATATAGCGAAATGCAATTATGTGATGAAAAGACTTAAATCTTGCCCCCAAACCTTAATCTCACTTAAACGAAAACTGTAAGCTATGGCTTTGTCTTAAAATCCCAAGAAAAATACGTGTGGCCACGAAGATATGTTTTTCTTACAGATTAGAAGAGCACATCCATGAGGACTGAGCTCAAACAGTTTTTTTCCCTTTTATCTATAAACGGATAAAAGGACTAGCTATTTCTGGCAATGTGTTGGTTTAGTTTGAGTAAAAATTTCTCGCCTTATCAATTTTTTATCGAAAGGGTTTGGCAAAAAGGTTCCTAGACAGCATTGACATAAAACTGACAACAGATTATGAATCATTTATCTAATTATGTATGCTGATATGTGACAATCTGAACATCCCAGTACTAAAAACGGTTTATTGAAACAATTAGATTGTAAAATCATTTTTTCTTATTTGTTCTCATTTTCTTATTTCAATTTGATGTACATGTAATTTTGAATTTATGGAAACATTTTCCATCATTGATTAACTAAACATGCTCAAGGTGGAATTTTTCCAATTCCACAACATGTTCAGTGTTTACAATCGTAATGCAATTGCAGTTATTTTGAATACTTTCCAAACTTAAATTGAAAATTAAGCACCCTAAAGAACTTTTTTCAAACCGGAGACCTAGCTAAATCGATATCTCGTACCTGATAATAGTATGCAACCGACGTTTACAAAAATAATCCATAAACAGCTACATATGCATGTACATGTCTTGAGCTTATACAAGTTCTGGTTTGTGTAATGAGTAAATGAAGTGAACACACATTTCAATAAGTAACCAGCAATTGAGCGAACATTTTAATAAAAAACTTCAGATCATTTTAAACAAATTTTTGGTTATTTTTTTTTCAAATTTACAATTTCATCATTGATCTCTTCCACAAAATTGCTTGCTTCAGTTGATTGAGTTTATTGACTAATGTGTCGAAATTCATTAAATTTCCCAGACTTTTTTTCAAATAAAGCAATCTCCCCTGACTTTTTTTTTCAAATAAAGCAATCTCCCCTGACTTTTCCCTGACTTTTTCACCTTTGCAACTTTTTTGACTTTTCCAGGTTAAAAACGTTTTTCCTAACCATTAAAAATGCGTAAATATTTAAATATGAGAATATTGATATTGTTTATAACCGTGGTATGAACACACATTTCAATAAGAAACCATCAATAGAGCGCGCATTTTAATAAAAAACTAATTATTTAAAAAAAAATTAGATGAGTTTTTTTAAATTTACAATTTCATCATTGATATCTTCCACAGAATTGCTTGCTTCAATTGATAGCTTAAGTGTCTTGATTTATATGTCGAGATATATTAAATATCCCTGACTTTTTTTAAATAAAGCAATCTTCCCTGACTTTTCCCTGGCTTTTCCAGGTAGGGAACCCTGTATAGGAATCAAGGGACCACCCTGTACTGATAACCCTCATTCAGTGTTGAAAAGTTCAACGTACGCCCTAGATGAAACATCTGAAATGACAAGTGAAGGGATCCGGTGGATTTATATGTGATGGGTGACTGAGGTTCCATCAAATTGTTAAGCAATATTGTAAGGCGTGAAAATAAACGTCTGAGCGCATACAAATGCGCCAGATGCAACGGCACTGAAACGGTTTCTTTCGTTTAGACCAATTTTGAACAACGTCACGTGGTCGAACGCCATTGCCCATACTAATGTCGAACGATTTTCAACTATCATCAGACTATGCTCTTTTCACCTTATTCGAAGCATTTCAGAAAGCGTCGCACGTGCGTGTGTGTACCTTAATTCTTAGCTGAATCTCAATTTTCTATACAGAACATGATGTCGGTCACACCCAGCACCGTATAATGGGGAGACTTACAGCGCACGAAAAGCTCCAGTGACGATTACATGCTTTTATATAATCCATACTACAGAAATCGATTATGTAAGAAGCACAGGTGTAGCCCACATGTGGACTTACAGCGCACGTATTCAGTTCAAATTGTCGGGCAAAACTGTGTTAAAGTGTGTATTGGCGTGTTTTTAAAATGCCCGGCTTCGTGTCAGCTTATTGCCAACACGCCAAATACTGCGATACTACAGTCAAAAATAAGGTACGAATTGTTTAATTGGCACTTGACTGGTTCATATTTGATCCATTTCTCGCGACCAACGGTCTATTATCATTTCAAATTTCATGCGCTGTTTTCACGATGCGGCTTCCCGAAATGGGCAATGCAGCGTCAGCCAGTGAAGGTGTCATGGCGGCTGCATTGCTCATTTCGGGAAGGAGCGTTGCGAAATAAACTTTTGAAGTTTGAAATTTAAACCGACTGGACCAAATGCGGACCACGTAAGTGTCTAAATTTAGCAATTCGTACTTAATTTTTTGAACGTAGTATCGAAGTACTTGGCTATGATCGCCGATGGATGGTGGTGCAACAAACTGACGAGGGGATTTTATACACTGTCCGTACTTCTATTATTTATCGCGATAAAGACTCAGGATGGATTTACAGTGAATGTTGATCAGTATGCAGTATGAAACGTCAATCCATCAGTACTGGCCATTTAACAATCAAAATTTCACTATTTGATGAAATTGAGTTATTGACCACAGAGCAGACGACAAAGCAGTAAGCGAGCAAAATCGTTCTTAAAGTACCTGCCATAGCCAACCATGAAGCACATAGTGAGCTAAAGCCAAACAAAATAATTTGAAATACGCCTTGTGCAATGGTACATGATTTGAAAGGACCTGAATAAGTGAGCTTTTTCATTTCGATTTTGTCAACACCCAGTAGAAATTGTGCATTTTCTCATGGAAACCAGAACGTGTCTTTCGTGCAGTTTGTCAAGCTTGAAGAAACCTGCGTTGATGGACCACTCTAGGCAAATGAGCAAATAGAAAACGGACGTAGCCGATAACGATGACCGACTGCCATAAATTTTCATTTGGCTTCACCGAAACGTCCATTTATATCGTTATTCTGCCACTAAACTCGCATATGGCAACACATGAACTAAGATAAGTGTTTGTAGCTGAGCCACTTATGTTGTCCATTTGTAAGGCCTGACTTCTATAGTCCCATAGCCAACTATCTGGATGACATTCTGGCGTGATGTTTCATACAGTGCCATGCAGTCTACTGTATCGTGACCACTACTGTCTTATCAATTTTTATTGTACCCTGGGAGGTGATCAAACTATGTCTAAGACAAAGCGCTGGACACATGCAGTCTAATCTGGATAAGTATTAATTGCTGCTGCATTGACGGGAATATAGCTTCACTTGCTCTCAGGCATCATAAAACAACAATCAGCCAATTAACCAAACAACTGGTCTAGAAGGTGGCGCAATTCTCACTTTCGCGTCTTGCTGTTTGTCTCATAAATTTCAAAATCAGTTATGAGCAATGATGGAGATACATGTACAGTATATGTAAATGCATCACCCATATCGATTGTTAGTTGCAACCAGAGCCATTTTAAGAAAACTTAGACAAAAGCATTATTGGATTAAGTCGTACAACTAATGTACAAAATGTGAACAGTTTCGAATACTGCACTCTTGAGTAAAGTACATTTTATATTCCACCACCCAGCTCTAAACAACTCGAAGATGCAAGGTTTTCTAAAACAGTTGTATTCCATTAGAGACTGTTCAAACATGTAAAAAGTATTCAGGCTGAATTGAAGGTAAAATGTCACTTACATTAATAAAGAAATGTGTACTAGCATGTCTAGACTCCATTATGTGGTTGAGAGGGAAATGGATTAGATGAATTGGGGGTATGTGGTCAAAGAATCATTTTTTGAACCTTGTTTATGGACACCCCAGAATATGAAAAGGTGAAAAAGCGATGTGCTCGTTGCTTCTGTAATCAAGGAATAACTTAGTTTAAAACGCATTACTTAAAAATAACAAGTGATGTTTACATAAGTTGTTTAATTGAATCGACCTTGCTGGCGTTATGCGTCTGTCTGTGCAGACGTCATAACTTACTTGTCTGCTTTGCGCAATGTGGAAATACAGATTTGCATTATATCAAAGATGCACTTATAAAGTTATTTTAGTATATCCCGTCTGAATATTCGTAATGTATTGTAATTGCGCATAATGTAATCCATGTTAAAAATATCAGTTCAAAGTAATGCTTTGTAGTGTAATGTAACAAATACTTATCGTAAATATTTGTAATGTGATGACATTTTGCATAATGTTCGTTTGTAATGTAGCCTCCCATGCAATGTTATATCGTTTATTAACGAATGCAGCTCATTCTTTTTTTGTGAAACAGTTTATTTCCAGTAATTTGATTATTGGAACATTTATTTTGCCATTGGAACAGTAATGGAACATTTTACAATTGGCGTTTATTACATTACATTACTTTAAATTGATTTTTTGCGTTAGTTTTGCACTCAACTTAAGTAAAGCACTTTACTTCTCTTCAATAGTACCAGATAACCAATTCTCATCCCAAAACAGTGATGCCAACTTCTGCATCCTAAAAGCCCCAATGGAGCTCAATGGAGAAAGTGCCATAACAGTTTAACGTAAGTGTATCTCGCTTTTATAGCTTTTCGAGGCCATATCATAACCCATTACCATGTTGGGCTTAAATCGTGATGGGTTTGTAAAACCTTTGCTTGAGTACTTCCAAACCAAACGGGAGCATGGTAAGACATCGAAATGCCTGAAAACTGTTGAAAATAAGCAAATGTGGCGCCATTAAAATTTATTACAGCTTCACCGTGAGATTACGGTTAATCCTACAGCATTTAAATCATTAGTGTTCAAGCTGGCAATTGTGACACTAAGGATCAATTATTTTTAACAACCCTTATTTACATAAAAGTGTATTCTAGTCGCGGCATTAATTAACTTTAATCATCTTTTGAGAAGCTCTTCTTCGGAGACAAAATCCTTGAATAAATCGAAGAAATTACTCGGCATGCCATGAACAGGTGGCGCCCTTGTAGAGCAGTGTCTCTCAATTTTGCAGTTCCCAAGTATTGCAGTGAAACCTTTCTATAACGACCACTTACAAATCATTTTGCTGAGCACCTAAAATAGTCCAGTTGTGTAACATGAACTTCTCTCACACACCATAATTTCTGCAGGAAAATAGACAGGGTGCAGCAAATTATTAAAACTCGTTAAATTTATAGAATTGTGTAAAATTTGGTGTCCATGCATGTGATTTGAAGAGAAGGAACTTGGAGAACTTTAGCATCTCTCCTGGCCAGCATGGCCAGCACAGATACCATTTTGAACGTTTTTGAGGTGCAGATTTCCCATCACCTTAAGGTATACCTAAAGATGTTCTTTTGAGGATGGTGTAAAATGCCATTACAGACTATGCAGAACTTGAATGAGTCAATGATTATTCTAAGTAGCACTGAGGCTGAACTTGTAGAACTTATTTACAAAGAAATTATTTTTTCATCATTTTTCTAACTCCTGTATTTACTGAAAATGGACGTCCAGGTAGGACCATCCTGAGGTCCTTCTCCTGTAGGTCACTTCTGAATCAGATAACTTTTCGTCTGAAAACATCATTTCTGAATTGAAACAAAAGTTAGCCTGATTTAGAATGTGACTTTTACTATATGTACTCACATGCAGTCGGCCCAAATGATAAGAAGAGCTTTTGTTAACATGGGTGACCAATAATTTTATCATCAAACTGAAATTTGTTTTTCAAGAATTGGCTATTTTTAGGAGTTTGGTCTTCGTCGAATCGTCGATGTTATTTATGGAAAGCATTTCTGAGATTGCACTATTTGCTTAGTTAGATTCCCTATCGCCCTGAACACTGCCAAACACGAGATGTTTGCAGAAGTTGCTTTCGACATCAATATAATATAGGTGCAGTGTTGTTGCAATCTGCTGCTACGCATTGGGCTTGTACAATGTATACATTCTTATTTGCCAACATGCCCTGAAATGGCATCTAGGCTTAATGTTGTTCTTCCTGCAAAATTTATCGTGGGATTCTAACGAGTGCACATTGCCCCGTTTATCTAAAGTTGCAGGAAGCTTTGCTGAGGATTTCGTTTGCACAAATTTTCAGTTGTGTAATCAGCATTCTTATTCACTTCGAGATTAGGCTGATTTATTTGCATGTTCTGTTTATCCGTTTCTGTCCGTGCCTCATTTTCTGGGACACGTGATATGGCATATACTTCGCCCGAATTTGCATTAGGCCAACAATAACACGCCCGCTTACTCCATTAAGGAATTATGGCGAACATTAATTGAAGTATTCAATAACGCTGCTTTTATTAGCGTTCCATTGAAAACGCCATTGATCGATAGGGCCATTTGCGAAGGACTCGGTCCACTTAGTCGAATTTTGACGCCTAATGCATATCGACGAACAAAAAGATGGCTCGTGGTGTTGATCTAAGTGAGATGTGAAATTCATCCACTATGCATTTTCCATTTTCTCCGAGTTGTTTAGCAAATGGCCGGGCTTTTTGCCGTATTTGCATTGCGCAGGGCTTTCACGCCAGTATTTGCTGAAATATCTGTTTGAATTTCATATTCATCGCTCAAGTTTTCATAGCAAACAAGGCGGCTGCACGTGGGCTGGACACTATGAAGTTGAGTGATTTTGATTATGTTCGATCGAAAACAGAATTAGCGTCCATTTTGCGCTATATCGCGGGAGTTTTATACACCCATACCTCGTTATACGGCCTTGATAGGTTCGTGAAAAGTAGGCTGTAGAGCGAGAGGCTTTATAACGAATCATGTTTTGCAAGCAACCCCCTGTAAAATCAATGAGAATTCCCCTGTAAATTCAAAAACTTAATACACTAAGTTTACTTTAGCTTTTTATTTTAATTCCAAGTAAACGTGTAACATTGTGCATGTAATTTGTTGTAACTTTTCGTTCAAGTTGTATACAATCCCTTTCCCTTCCACCTTTGGTCCTATTTGTCCATGTAGACTGGATGGACAAAATAACTAAGACACAGATTGAAGTTAAAAATATGTTTACATTGGTCACATGCGTGGTTTAAAGAGTATGAAGGTCTATCGTTTACATAACGTACCTTAATGTCATCATAAAAGAAGCATCATGGGCTTTATGGTGTGGTCATATCTTTTCCCCATACGTTGTAACACTGTAAACAGAAGCCATTGCTCATTTCGATTTGAGCCTGTATAAATTGCATGTTATTTGCGACTTCAAACTCAGCTCAAATAAAGTAAGTCAGACTTGCATTCATGACTTACTTGGATTAAGCATCTTAAACTCGTATTGTAAACATATAGCTTAGCAGTAACTGTAACAAATATTTTTCGCCATTTAATATATACGGCATACGCTTGTTAATATTATATGAAATCTTATTTTGCTGGCAATGTAATGAATATTTTGATTACCTCTGGTAAAAAGACTTTCTGATAAAGGGTTTTGGGTAAACACCTTCCTGATAGGCAGTTTTCTGGTATTGTAGAAAACGTTTGGAAAAAACTGCCGTACGTTTGAGAAGGCACAGACGAATAAGTAAGACATTGCTTATGGTGTTGTGGATATCATTAAGCTTGTTATTTTCGCTCTAAGAAAATACCGGTTTAATTAAAGGAGCCATGCTTGATTACGAAGGATGGGGAAATGATGCTATTCAGGCCATATGCGTAAATGTGATCCTTGAATTTCTTCAATTTCAAGCATGGAAGCGCACGTGGCTTTGCGGTCTACGTTGCGTTGCGCCGCACTTTGTTTAATTGCCTGTATGAAACTTTGTATATAATTGTAATTAATCAGGGAAGTAGCCTCCGATGGAAAATATGGGTCGCGTAACTAGAAAATTTGGTCTATAGGTGTTGCTCGGACAACACCTTTTGTCAAATAAAACTAAATTACATTTGCCGCCAATACAGCGCAAAGGGACTCCCTGTGATTAACAAGGTACGTTTATGATTATTTGGAATTGGGTTCCCACCTGGTGTCCATTGTTAAGTATGCATCTGCCTCCTTTATTAATGACTCATAAAACAGCGTGCTGGAAGTACGTCGACATTTCCTCATTAAATCTCGGAGAAATATTTGCTAACCCTGATTGGTTTACTGCACCAGGAAAGGTCCAGTGGAATTGCAATGGCTTAAAAATCGCTATTCTTCCTTATAATGCCAAGTATTAACAACTGCAGTGTTATCAAATATATAAAAATGGCGACACTGGAGCTTGGTATTGGGGAAGTTTAAATACATGTATTGCGGTATGTCAAAATCATTTTCGTGATTTACACACACAACCTTACAACCTTTTTTTTGACTAGACAAACGTGCATATAAGTTAGTAACTGTTTAATCTCGGAAAATGCCTTCTTGCTATCACAGTTAATGTAATAAACTTGGAATGTGATGTTGAAAATGCATTTTCTCTATGGTTAAAGTTAAAGTTGTTATAATGAAATGCATTCTGAGGCCACCACGGTTTCCAACGTATTTGATACGTATTGGTAACGTCCCAAAATGCGTAAAAACCATTTATTTAGAAATAATATCACCATAGCAATAAATTGCTGTCGTTTTACGCCCGCAAATGTGCATTGTTTTCTAGTAATTTGATGTTGAAAAATCACAAAAACGACGGAATTTTAAAATGGTAGTCGGACATGTTGAGGACGTCACGGTTTTGCAAGAACGGTGGAAAAAAAGTCGATTATCCTGGCACGTGCAAAGGTCATGTGCCTATGTTATCGCAATTGATGCAGAATTCTGACGTCGTATAAAATGGCCGGTGCCCGTTTCGAGGTGCTGACGCATTTTCCGTTTTCAACTATCGATTTGGACATGAAAACGTTCGTTGATGCAAAAAAACAAAACAAAAAAAAAAAAAAACACACATAAGTACCAAGCTTTATTTTAAACCCATAAAAAATGTAAAATTTCCCAATTATCATTAACTGCATGGTAAGAGGAACGACTTGGGGTAATTAACTTGGCAAGCCTTGGGTAATAACAAAGTTTAACTTTTTCTTTATTCGAACCATGGCCAGTCACCACCAACAACCATGGACAAGTGTTGGCAAGATTTATTGCGGATTTATTGATTTCTAATTTTGACTGGACGATGGTATTTTTTCCGCTTGCCTTAATTCTTCACGAATCGATAACTGGGCCAGCAACAAAAGTAAGACATCCGTGTTATTCGATTGTCATTTTCACCCACTGTATACATACCTGGCTGGTAATTAAATAGTTTTTCAGTTTGCATGCATTTTGCGCGCTAATGGTAGGGGTCTCACGATATGAAAAAACGATGGTTGTTATTGTTGGCTCGTTTGAAAAATGAGTTTTCGCAAATTTGAATAATGTTGCCAGGAAAGCGCTGCATAATTCATGCCCCATGCATAGGTAATGGGGCCCCCATGCCACCCCTGATAGAGACGTCGTCGTCCATTTTATACGAGCCTTATTATTTCAGGATGGTAAACATGCAGATCGCACCCCTGCTGGGCCTCGCTGCAGTAGCTGGGTACCTGGGCCTGATCCATCACGGATCAGATTCATACTCGCTGTTTGCGTGTTAAAAAGCCTGCGGGGTTCCAAGCTCGACAGGCTTTTTAAACAGACAGTAGGAATCTGGAAATGTGGATTTTTCCAGGTTTTAATACCTGTCGTGAAGCTCGACAATGGAGAGCGAACGGTTATGAGTCGGATATTCAAATAAAGACACCCACCTTTTTTATTGGTTTTCTGTCCGTTTCAATTTTGAAAACCACCCCATTCGCCTCTTGTGTGTGCATTGCGAAAATGATCCGCATTCTTTAAAGGAAGGGGTGGCAATATTTGTCATGGAGAAAGACAGGGAAATTTAACATATCGCGACACAGAAGCCAAGAAATTCAAACTATCAATTGAAGCTGGAATTCTGTGGAAGAGAATCAATGATGAAATGATAAATTTGAAAAAAAAAAAAAAAAAAAAAAAAAACAAAAAAATTTTTTTAAAAAATAATCTAAAGCTTTTATTCAAATGTCGCTCTATTGCTGGTTCCTCATTCAAATTTATGTTTACCTCATGTTTATAAACAATGAAACAATATTGCATTTCTTACATTGGCATTTCTTCGCATTTTTAATGGTCAGGGAAAAAAATGTTAAACGTGGAGAAGTCAGAGAAGTTGAAAATTGAATTTCCAAATTTTTCCAAAATCAACAGAAACAAAAGCTTTACCATATGTTACTTTCAAACTTCCTTACTAATCCTGTGGCTTGTATGCAACTTTCGGTTAGTTGCGAAGTTTGCCATGCAACACTCTTTTCCCAGAAATCGGCCATTGTTCACATTGAACGAATCTTCTTCAGAGCACTGATGCTCGAGGTCAAAAGCGTACTGTAACTGACAGAACGTGACCTCTGATGACGTGAACGGATCATCTTCTTTCTCAATACGGTTGCAGTCTTACATGTATGCATTATAACAAACCTAAAATGTACATGTATGGTTTGCAAGTTATTTGACTCGTTGAACTTGTTTGCTCTGGCTCATTATTGAGCTTCCGCCTTCGTATCCAAGAATCATCGTGGATACGTGACCGATCTATTCAGATATGCAGAAGTACTAAGATATAATGATTTCGGTGTATTATCAAATGCACGCATGCAAATTCGGTTATGGTATTCTCGAAATCGATGCACGTTCGAGAACACAATAACTGTTGTTTATTTTCTCTTATCACGTACAGTTACGACCTAAACGGGTCAAGCAGCAAAAAGGTGCATTTCACACAGACTGGTAACCGGATGACCGAGTTGACAAAAGGCGAAGTCGTCTGAACTTTTCAAAATATTCAGCGACATCGATTCAACAAATGTGTGGGAAATCGTTAAAAATTGACTAAGAAATTACTATTTGGTAAATTTGATGAATATTTGGAACATTCATGTGGGAAATCGCTCTTGGAATGAGGGGCTGGTATAAACCCGCTGTTTCTCACCATACAATATGATATTTTCACTATCCTATACTCATTCAAGCTAATTTTATATGGCTGCATGTATACATGTAAGGGTGTGTATAGTCATTTGTGTTTGGGATCTTCAAAACTGCTCTAACGATTTTTATTGAAGTTGGATATTATACCATCTTTAGGTGTGGGAAATCGATTTAGCTAGGTCTCAGGTTTGGGATAATCATTTAGGTGCTTTATTTTTAAAAAGAAGTTTGTAAAAATATTCAAATATGATGGCAATTGTTTTGCCTTACTTGCGCATGCCCTTATTTGAACTTGACAACTTTTGTACTTTTTATATGTGTAAGTATTTTGTTACAGTAATTCATTTGAATTCAATTGAATACAATGTATTAAGTACAGTGGGTACAATGAAGAGTAACACAGCCAAACATAACATAAACGTGTACAGTTAGCATGTAAATCCGTCTGTCATCCAGTGTTGTAAAACATCTTGCCTCCAACATTTGAAGATATGCATTTGTGTAGCTAAAAGCGTTTGCTTATGTGGAAGTTTTGACAAATTACACACTTTCGATCATGGGGGCCTGCATATGATGACGCTGACATTTGGGTACACCACACCTAACCTAATCGAACCATCTAATAGCTGATTCCCTCCAAAGTTTCCCTCAGGATAGCTGTTGCTCTAATGCAGTCTCATCCGGTATTAAGCGAATGATTCCGAGGCCTTGGGGTCGAAGCAGCATCAACCTATTCTCAAACTTTCAATGGGTGAGAAGCCAGGTTTGCTCAAACCAACTCCCAATGAGCAGCTTTGAAAAACTATGCTCCACATAGGACAAAGAAAATGTCGTTCAACATATTGAAAGAAAAATCTGTCCACAAGTCTGAGGCAGTGTACGTTTCTTTACCTTTGTTGAGAACTGCTATAGTTCTTAAACACACTTCACTTACTGCATGCTGCATCACATCGTCACTCTGCCACAGCTACGAATTTACCACCCGGAACAGCTTATTCGCAGACTCGCAGTCAGGTGTGGTACATAATTTGCACAACATTTTGGTGAATACACATCGTCATCAGATTGCTGCTAATTTGTTCAAAATCAATGTGGAAAAACTGCAGTTACATACTCGAGCTCAGGATGTCTACATGTACAAGGGCACACTAAGTCTTCACAAATCAAATCATATGGATTTAAGGGGAGTCACAGGATTTAACGAGACTTAACATGATTTGGATTACGAAGACTTAGTTAATGTGTGGGGACCCTAAGCTGACTTTCCAATCGATATTGACCAAGTAGAAAATATCCATTTTTCTCCTTTTCAAATTATGCATCCCATACACAAACGGATCAATATCCATCCCATCAGCCTAATGTTCAACTGCTCGAATAAATTAATATTGACTCGTTGGCCACTCACGCAATGGACCTCTTGGAAATTCCCTCGAAGTGGGGGTGGGGGTGGGCAACATGTCGTTGTATTCCCCAAACGACAAGAAAGGATTGTGGAGCGTCGTTAAGTAGGGCGCAAACTCAGTACCGTTTTCAACTTTTCACCTTCTGCAGCAGATTGATTTTCTTCGAAATTAAATGCGATTCCAGTGAAATGTTCGATGTCATATATTCTCATTATTCGCCTTCACCCCTTCGCGCTTGAAAAGGCCCCTGGGGAGGCCATTTCGTGTTAACAGCATTCTACTACATACGCGTGTATGGTAAACACGAGCATGATCTGTGTAATCACGCTCTGTTCATATGCCCTGCTCGGTGCGTTAATTATAACACGTTGCAATTAACGGATTCGCCAATAAGTGCGCAATTCCATGAGGCGGCGCTGGCAGCAGCGGCAGTCTTTGGAAATTGCAGCAGCAGCTGCTCTTGGCATGTTATAATGCACCATGGAGCAGCTTCTCAACTTATCTCAAGCACTCCATGGCCTAGGGCAACCAATGATTTGAAGTCAAAAGATGTGCTTGAGCATTTAGACCCGTTGCTAAGTTCAGCGGCTTTAGGCTGTGACACTGTTGGTCCAAGAAGTAAACGAACTAAGGGACAGCCAATCAGAAAGATACGGCTTATCAATTAGCCATTCCAGGCTTTTCAGTTAGTAAAAGGAAATGGCTACCATACTTACCGAAAACACTTGGCAATCTCCACAGACGGCAAAGCATTCAAAACCGATTTTAAATGGCATGTTTTAATCCCACAATTAAGAAATAGGTTCAAAATGTCTCGTGAAACCTTTAAGGCACCTACATGTATGTTTTTCAAGATTTTATAAAATACTATTACATGCTATTCAAAACTTGAATGAATAAATTCTGTGTGATGGTTGAATATTTTAGGTAAAATGTCACCATGCAGTGCATAAATAAAGACGTACATCTATCTGTAACATAACTTTTAATTTCAATCAATTTGAATCCGAATGATCTTGTAAGAAAATAAGAAAATATATCGTGAAGTTGTTTTCTTGTTATTTGGTTTTACATGTAAGTACTTACTGGATACACACTTTGTACTTAGTTATTATTTTGTACTTTTTGTACTCATTGTACACAGATTTTGTGCTTTTTGTACTAATTGTACACAGATTTTGTACTAACTTATTATTTTGAACTCATTATATTCTACAAATTCCTTATAAGTGCAAATGTACTTTTTGACCCGAACAAGTTCCAATATGAACTTCGGGCCAAGGTATTATTAAATAATTATTTTACCAAACCCTAGCGTTATACTGGATTTGGATGTGCAAGCACCCCCTAGTGATTGGGAGCTTGTGACGTCATATAGGCGGCATTATGATGGAATCGAAAATGCCAAATCAAACGTGCAAAAAACACGATGCCAACCCATAACCTGATGAAATTCAACAAGATCTGAAGTTCGAGGAATATAAAACTGCCTCGACACAGTCGAATGATTCCGCATGAAATGAAATGTTTTAAAGTTAATTCTCCAGGAAAAGGGGAAAATGTTCGTGAGGCAATTAAACCTCCCCGACAACATTCCCTGGCAATTTGCGCATCACTCTGGGTCATTAATGGCGATCACTATTTTCGCCAGACAGCGCAAAATTACATTCCTGTTTCGCCTTTCTTCGATCGTTGACTTGAACAGGCAAGAGAATATTGCATGAATTGTACGAGCAGCAGCTTTTTTCATTTCCAGAGTATAATGCCTCCTCCGAATAACGTTAATATCGCGAATTCTGCTGCATTGGCGTCTGCCATGCAACCTATAATCGATTTACATTAAAAGTTATATATTGGCCAGAAAAAATGTCAGGTGGAAGATGTATTCGGCGGTAATAAATATACCAAATGGTGAGGTAAGTGCAGGCGCGCACTCGTGATGTATGAGCAAATTTTCAATTCCGTGACAACGATTGTGATGTGTGCGAGCTTCTTATTTATCACCCAGGGAAGATAGTTTTGGGTGCATGCAAGCAGCCTTATACATGTACATGTACATCTAATTCTTCCAATGGTTGTTTAGGCTAGTTTGGTGTTCTCTTGTCCATGAGTGCTCAGAGGGAGGGCGTGGACAAGGACAGTGGCCATAGTCCGTGTTTGATAATGTTTCGAGGACTGACAAACACAATTGTCCCAACGCAGAAGACAAACAAAACAAAAGATCAACTTATTGGTAAATACGCACGTGTATCCTTGTACCTGCTTGCACTTTCTGAGCAATTGTGCAAATATTGAAGTAAACTATTATCTGCACCATCAAACGGCAACGAGAGTATGCTGAGCTTGGAATCTAGAGCAAACACCAAGCATGCAGGTGCAAGCTTGTATTTATTTCTAAATTTGACGTATCTTCCAGGGGGATTTTCACAGAAATGGAATGCTGATGCATGGACTGGAGGGGGCAGGGGTCAAAAAGTTTGGAATCCAATTTTTATTTGGAAAGCTGGTCCACGCTTAGGAAACATTTCCCAAAAACATGGGTTCTGGAAACAAATTTCCTTTGCAAATTGTAGTTAATCTTAATTTCTTAATAATCTTAATTGTACAATCTCTTAATTTTCTTAGGCATGATTGTGAGACCAGGGCAATTTCCTCCAAATAGTCTCACATTAATCAGCTTTACCAAGGGAGAAGAAAGTGCAGGAAAGATGTCTATTGGCAAAAGCGCCGCCGAAAAATCCCCAGTAAATTCATGCAGTATCTGGAAACACTGGTTGTAGCTCCACCCTAATTTTATTTTGTTAATGCTGGGATTTGATTGGTCTTTTCTTCTAATTTTCTAAAAAAAATTGCCTTAAGAGAAAAATAAGAAAAAATTAACTACAAAATTAGACAAAAATTACAAGTGGACAGTTAGCATCACGCAACGTTTCTTCAACTTTATGACTGTGCTGAAGGAATTGTTTTGATTGCCATAGTAACCTAGTTTAGTATAGTTGCCTGTTAACCATTTGAGCCTATAGTAAATATTGACAATAGAAATGAAGATTACAATAAAATGCAAAAAAATCCCCAAGATTGCAGTATACCAGTTAAGTATACTGGCACCTCAAAAACTCTTAAGTGCTGGCCATGGCAACTTCTGGCATGCACATTTTTTTAACGCTGCGATATGATTGGTCTTTTCTTCTAATTTTCTAAAAAAAATTGCCTTAAGAGAAAATAAAGAAAAAATTAACTACAAAACGTTTAACGTTTCTTCAACTTTATGACTGTGCTGAAGGAATTGTTTTGATTGCCGTAGTAGCCTAGTTTAGTATAGTTGCCTGTTAGCCATTTGAGCCCATAGAAGATTACAATAAATTGCAAAAAAAATCCCTAAGATTGCAGTATACCAGTTAAGTATACTGGCACCTCAAAAACTCTTCTTAAGTGCTGGCCATGGCAAATTCTGGCATGCACATTTTTTTAAGGCTGCGATATGATTGGTCTTTTCTTCTAATTTTCTAAAAAAAATTGCCTTAAGATAAAAATAAGAAAAAAAATAACTACAAAATTAGACAATAATTACAAGTGGACAGTTAGCATCACACAACGTTTCTTCAACTTTATGACTGTGCTGAAGAAATTGTTTTGATTGCCATAGTAGCCCAGTTTAGTGTAGTTGCCTGTTAGCCATTTGAGCCCATAGTAAATATCGACAATAGAAATGAAGATTACAATAAATTGCAAAAAAATCCCCAAGATTGCAGTATACCAATTAAGTATACTGGCACCTCAAAAACTCTTCATAAGTGCTGGCCATGGCCCATGGCAACTTCTGGCATGCACGTAGGCTGACAATGTGAGGAGGATAAAATTCTTCATCGTTTGATAAATATGGCGTTTAATTTAAGGGACACGCTATGTGTCGAATGGTGTCAGGGCCCGATTTGCATCCCAGCCCCCCCCCCCATGGGGGGCTGTCGCACCCCCTCGCGAAGACGTGGATAAATGAGTGTCACACGCGTGCGTTTGTTGCGGTGAAGGCAAATGAAGTTGTATCTGCAAAATAAGATTATGGATTGACCCCAGGCTTAATCACCTAATTCATTTTCAAGTCGGTTGCAGCGCCCCCATTTGTCTTCGCCCTCAGTGTGCTCCTGACAACTGCAACATTTCAATGGCAAAATTGACAAACAACTGTTATGGACTACGTCCAATTCGAATTAAATTCTGTTTCCGGTGGTGCTGTTGCTGCACCGACTTGAAAGTCGTTTATTTATCAAAATAAATGATTTCTTATGTGGTTGTCCAAAACATGGGCAGGGCAGGGGGTGAAGCACTGTTTAAGACATGCATTGATTTTCAACGTACAATAGGACCAAACGAAATTGTGCACCAGTATGGGCTGGTGATGTGCAATTAACTGAGTGTGCGAGCAAAATTTAGAAATGCGCTGACAAGAAAACAAATGTTCACTATGAACTGCGTGCATGGACTTCACCTAACATCTCGTAGGCTTGCAGTGATTGCCTGCCTGTTTGGGCAATTAAATTCAAGGGGCAAATTAAATTAAGAAATTTGATTGTTAGGGTGGTTTATGTCAATATTTTCACTTGTGTGGTCAACATGGCCAATGCCTGGAACAGAATGTCGGATCGATCGAGCCTGGTTTTCCAGGTTTTCCTGACACACTTTCCAAAATTCCAGATAATTTGAAACAAAACTTTCTTTGTTATGATGCATGTTCACATCAGAACATGTCAAGTGGTTAGCTCGCCACTGTTAACAGCCACTTCGTAGTAAGATATTATACGAATTTCCCTGTCTTTGCAAAGACATTAATTTCCTCAATTTTACTGCCATGTCAAATCCCCACACCAATTTTGCTCACTCCAATCATTCGTGTGTCAATCTGCAACAAAAACGTAGTTTCAACAAATCAGCATATTCCCTATGTTTTAAGACTTACGGGACACCCTGTGTATTACTTATCACTACAAGTAGATGGAGTTATTCAAGATGGCTAGTGTCCCCATTGAAAACGGGCTTTTAAAATTTGTTGGAAACGCACCTTAAAAATTCTACAATAGAACACATAATGGATTGGTTTTATTTAAACATTACACAATTAAGTGAAAAGTAAATACAATATGTTGTCTGTTTTCTCGCCCAAATTATGTTTTCATTTATCTTGACTACAAATCTACTCTTGAAACTATATACACACAATATGGGTACATATGTTGATTGAACGTGTACCCTTGACACGTGTTCCTAGGGGTACATATGAGTCTACATTTGTACCCATTCATATTTTACCGTGAGGTACAAATATTTAAATCATTTCATCCCTTTGGGTACATACATGTACATGTATATAATATATGGGGTGCAAATGTACATTTGTGCCCCACAAAAACTGCATTTGTACCTTTATGATTTACAGTGTATGAAGCCCCACATGGTCGCAACCGACCCTAGGGTGACCCAGCTAGAAGAGGGAAAAACCCTGACAATGGGCATACTATAATATTTTCAATCACAGAACAAACTGTGACGTATGTCCTTGACCAATAGGATGCAATCGCCTGTTTGCGATTGATCCATCCAAGCCGTGCGCACCAGCT